>PRKT01000119.1:449355-462069 GCA_003671525.1 Saccostrea glomerata
GATTCAAGAAAAATAATGTTGTTAGTGGGATGTAAAATCGTGGATGGTGTATATGAATTACAGTTAATGAAAGAGCCATTGCAACAGCTAATACCGAAAAACTTTATTTGGATTTTTGCTTACGACGTTGTACTTATTCAATGTTTGTGACGTCAAGAAAAATTCATTCTTTAAAGCTGAACATGATTCGTAAAAGGAATTTACCCGTTATATTCAAATATATCTGAGGGCACTCAGTTATTGTTCAATGTACTCGGCTGTGACTGGTGTAGGCGAACGCATGCTACGCCGCACCCGGTAGCGACAAAATAATTATATTTCTTCTACGTAACTGCAATAAAATAAATATTAGAACAAAGGCAGTGCATGATAATCAGCACAAACGCGTGTCATTCCACGCCAAAACTCTTGATATTAAAGTCAGGCGTAATCTTCGATAGTATGATCGAATATGGCGTGTTCAGCTTTAATCTTTAGACCTCTCCATGGTATGAATGGTGTGTGGCAACGCACTTTGAAAAAATTACGCACTTTGAAATTTTTTTTCAAAATGCGTTAAAATTGGGACAAAATCAACGCACTTTGAAAAAATTTCTCATGTTTCACACTTGTTTTTAACTGTTAGTATGAGGGTTTTTATATATCATAGATGTACTAGTATTCTTGTGACGACCTTCCATTTTGACCTTGGAGTTTAGCTTGCATAAAAGAAACCATAAGCTGTCATACGGGGGCATCAATGTTTCACAAACACATCTTATTCTTTTTTTATAAAAATCTTGATCAACATACGTTTTATTTTTGAAATGCACTACATGTTATCAATAATGTAACCCGTTAGTTGTTCTTTATAAGCCGTTTTTAGATATATCGTTTCGGTCTGATATATAAAAAATGCCCTTTTATATACATTTTAAAAATTAGATCACATAATCACAAATATTCATATTGACAGCCCACATATAAATCATTTAAAATTATTGGTGTTTTCTGTCAAGAGACGTTTGAGTATCCCCTTAAAGTTCTTGATCCGAAAGAGTCACTTGATCGCCCCCCTTACCTGTCGATATTCGACCGATTTCACCTCAACCCGCAAATAAACAGGACTGAAACAGGTACTGGTAACAAGTTAAACCCCCCTTTTAGAATTTTACCTCAATGTTCACAACTTCCAGTTTGTTGACATGACACAAACAAAAATTGATTACATTCAAGTGAATTTATCCTACTGAATTTGACTGAAATAACTTTTTTTTTAAAAATAACATTGAAAACAATGGCTTTCGAATCGTTTTATCTACCTTTTTTTGTTTTTGTTTGTTTGCTTTGTTTTGTGTAAAAGTTAATGCAAGTTTGAATATACATAATGAAAAATGTAGATTAGAATGAAAAGTACACATGTATTAACTTTCCATATTAAAACTGTTCCTTTAATTTTGTTCAATCAATGGCAATTTTGTCGCTCCAGTTACAAACGCCTAGGTATGTTAATAATCTTATTTACTCCCCAATTATATACCTATTAACTTTCATATAGTGGAATGAAAGTCTATCGGTCCTTGCTCTCCTTATCAGGATTTCCAGTTTAAGAGGCACTTTATATTCACCATAACTACCTTAAAATCGTTCTTTTTATGACTTTTGGCTTTAAACCAGGTAGGTATATCTGGATAAGTATGTGACAATCGGATACACGTAGGGTCACTCGAATTGATATAAATCGTGCTACAAATCTGACATAAAACGTATGTACATAAAACAGGGTGAGATTTGAAATGTTTTCATTGTTGTGTAAATTTTAGTGATGGAAGCAAGTGAAAAGTTAACCATACAGGCCCTGAAGGCGCACGACAAAGTCCATCCAAAATTTAAGTCTGCTGGCCGAAATCTAAAACAAAAGAGCAGAGCCTCTCTCTTATCCTCTCCCGAAGATCCAAATGATGTGAGTTCAACTTTTTTTAAAATCTTGATTTTTACCACTTATATTATTCATAGACATGTTTAACATTTCCCTCTCTTTTTTTTCGCTGATCTATTTTTCTCATGTTTTAACTTTTAAATTAACAAAACCTGATGCTGAAGGGTTTAGATGGCATCACCTTTAAATTCATTTAAAACCCTTGCTCATGATTGAAGCTGCTATAAACTTTGTTTTCACTCATAGAGTGAACTCTCATGAATTATTCATTTTTTTCTGCAACATTTCAACCATTGATTCAGTTTCCAACTATAAAGTAAACAAACAGGGTATTTCATTGATAAATCAAAGCCCATTTTTAAACAATCTATATAAAGTAACAGCCAAATACTGGAGCTCACCTCAACTCTAAATGCTAGGATTCTCCCGATAATAAGGAAGATGATGATTGGGTATAAAACTGTGGGAGTCAGAACAGGAAACAACTGAAATAAGCCCGACTGCTGGCAGTATAAAGCTAGAGGTAGACCGTGTACACCTGATATAGCTATAAATCCTAAGGGGGTTTTAAAACCTGAAATATAAAGATGTTTTGCTTCATTCTTTTCCAATTTTCAACAATTAATATAATTTAACAAATGACTTATAAAGTCCTTGGTCTGTCTTACTGCATAAGAACAATTACCACAATCTATTCGATTTCAACACATGAAAGTATCACATCTTACAAGATACATGTACATTAATGATTGGAATCAAAGAAGGGAATGGCAACATGGATGTATAAAATTAAAATCTTTACCTAAGTCTGCATCTACCTTAACTTCATTCATTCCAAATTTTATCAAAATTCAAGAAAATCCAAGGGATAAGTATTATTTTCAAAAACTATTTATCAACAAACTGACAGAAAGTTGACTTCTTACCCATGCAAAAATATTCAGACCATGTGGTACATACTCTGCAAGTCAAAGCTTGGGATACTGTAAACCAACTTAAAATCTCCTGAGAGAAATATCCACTAGTTCGACTACCTTTTATAACTCGTGGGTATTATAATCACTGTGAACCAATCTTTTTGTTTCGTAACTGTAGAGAATGTTCCTCAATTGTGAAAATTAATCAATTAATGTGGATTAATTGATTTCAACCAGATGAACCGAGAATAAAAGATGATGCGAATAATAGTTAGTTGGTTTACAGTAATGTTCCAAGCCTCCTTTTATGCAGTGCTGTTTGATAATGCATATATACAGTCAATAAAGAAGAGATCACCTTTTGCCATTACTAATTTGCAGAGATGAGGAAATTCTTCATCTGGGATTTTCCAGTTAGCTCCTCGAGTGTGGGTCGCAGTAAATGTTAACCATTCCACCAGTATCATGAAATACCCATACTGTACAAAATTTCAATATATGATAACACCCCAATAAGTATTCAAAACAATTCACTAAATTTCAATTGTACAGGAATAAAATTGAATTAAATTTGTATAAGGTATGATTTCAAATGTAATTCAAGATCAATTAAAGCAAATCACTGACGATGGGTGAAATTGCTTACTGTAACAGTATTTATATCAATAATTTATATTCCAGTATATACATGTGTATACCTCATGATCGAGTTCATTATTCATCAATTTCCTGGATGAGATCAATAAAATAATTGTCTATGATACAGGCATTAAATTTGCTATGTATAATCATTTTTGCTAAAATACATTTTTTTTTACCTGTGGAGCCCCAGACCATGCGGAGATAAAAATTACACAAGTTCCTTTTTTTTACATTTACTGAATCATATGGATAGGTCTGGTCAATTACAATAAAAGAGATTGACATGTTTATACTTTTAAATCTAAAATTCCAATGAAAAGTGTCATCCTCAATCAGTCTGAGACCTTCTTGGGCTCTGTTGGTATATTTTTATCACATTTTATTGCTTAATAAGATCAGTCTGTTGTTTGTAGGTTATTTTCGACTGTGTTTGTTTGGAGCCAGTCTTCCTTTCTTTGCTGAGCCAGGATATTTTTTAGCTCTCTATGGAACTTCTGTAGCCCTTGATGGTAAGCTAGTGTTTTTTTTTTAGGAAATATTTTGTTGAACATAATAATTATAATTTAATTTTGTTTGTATTCTAGCCTCTCATTGGTTGATTTCCAAAAAGCGGTACAGATTATTCTGTATAATCTGGTTTGCTATGGGGACACACCCCTTTGACAACCAGCTGAATCATCCGTATCCATGCAATCCCCTCAATTCTAGTCCTTGGGATTCATGGAAAATTCCAGATTTAATAAAGTAACTTTAACTTCAAACAGCAGCTAAATATTACCTCATATAAACAAACATCATGGCTGCTAGGTCTATGTATCAGTTATTACCTCCCCTTGCTTCCCATCACTTCCATTACTATGGTTGTATTAATGAGCAGCAAATGTTAACTCATAAAAAGCAACACAATTTTACATCCACAGTTGTTTATTTATTTTTAAAATTAAATTATAAGGAAGGACTTTCATTCTTGGCCAAATTATTGAATATAACCTGATTTGGGTCATTTACGCTTTTTTAAAATCTGCTTCTCGGATTATAAATCATAAACTGACCCAAACCAGGTTTAATTCGATAATGTTGTCAAGAATAAGAGTCATTCCTTAAATATTTGATTCTTTTCCAATTATTTTAAAGGTAATCTGAAGATTATATGTGTATTTTCATTATTAAAGAAGAGTTTGTTTACTGGAAGAACAATTAAATTAAGACAAAACAAATGTTTCCCTTTGTGATATAGGATTTGATGGATATTTTGCAAGGAAGCTGAATCAGACATCAAGATTTGGAGCATGGGTAAATATAAATGTTATTCAAATGTATACATAACAAATGCAAAATCTTAAAGTTCAATGACTATGAAATGAAAGACTAAATTTCTTCACAGATTGAAGTACCGTATAAGTAGAATTTTTAGCGAGGATTTAATTTTGGCATTATTAGCGAGGGTTTTGAGATCGCTAAATTTAAATATCGCTAAAAATTAACTGCGTTAAAATGCCTTGTTTTACATTAACTTTGAAAATTGGTAACAACCTCAAAAACAATAAGACAAACTAAAAGATATATAGCAGGTGGGAAAAAGTATTGACATATAAACAATTCAGTATAAATGTATATATATTAAAACATGATAAACAAGAATAAATCAATAGAAACAATAAACTGATATAAGAAGTGATATAAAATCATATCAATGCCAATGTAAGTTGGGGTTCTTTTAAATAAAATGAATATCACATATGTAAACGTACATCATAAATAAACAGTTATTACAGGTGTGTACATTATCTAACACACAAATCACTAAGCTGAGGACTCCTTCAGATTGTCAAAATAATCAGCCAGCTGATCAAAAGTCAACCCCATAGCCTCGTAATCCCACTTATTGTCAGGGACTGAGTTAGAAGCCTGGCTGGCCGTGTCACTGTTACGATGACCATTACTGTTGGCATCTTCTGACAGAGGATTAGCAGTGATACGAATGCTGCACTCAGATCCTTTGATTGTAGATACAAAGCTGTTACGATTACTGCTGTTGGCACTGTTTCCGCGGCTTGAAGAAGATCTGCTCTGACTGGAAGTAGAACGTAAATGGTTGGTATGGTTTCCGTTGAAATCCTCTGCAGGCATCAGAGACTGCGAACACTCGGTCTTTACAGAGCTGCGTTCTAAGGTCGCTCTGCCGATCCATACCCAGTCCTTAGCCTGGTAGACAGGTTCCTTGTGATTTCTCTTGTGGATTTTCCTCTTCTTTTTGTGCCTCACCATAAACACTATGCAGTTGATGAGAAACACAGAAATACCAACGCAGAACACAGCAATAAGAACATACATACCAATCTCTAAGGGAGATAACTTAGATTTGTCGGGACTCTGTAAAGGTTCTTTTCTTGTTGGAGAGTTCACATTAGACAAGTCCTGAATCTGTGGATTATTTTTGGCAAGGTCTTTTTCCAGTTCATTTAAGACAACAACAGTTTGTGAATTGGGATTTGTATTAGATACTTTCTTGCTCTTTTCATCATGATCTTTGTGACTGCCTTGATGTTTGACAAGTTTATCTAGATCTTGAGGTTTCCTTGGTGCGTAGAAATTGTCATACCTGTCACTGGCCCTATTGTCCCCAAAGTGACCATCACTGATCAAACGGTCACTCTGAACCTGGTTAGCCTCAGAGAAATCAGCCTCTGTTATTACATATCCTGACGAAAGGGTTGGCATCTTTTTCTTGGGACAACTTTCCCCTTGTTTCAAAGATACTTTGATGGATTCTGCTCTGCCCTCCGAAACAGCATACACTTTTATTTTTGAGAGGTTACTGACAAAATTTCCAATTACTTTAATGAGGATGTGGTTTCTGTTTACCACTTCAAGATAGTAGTCAGTATCTGATACTTTGTCCAATGGGAATCGTGTTCCATCACTGAATTCAATATGTATGTCCAATATTCCACTCTGGAAAAAAATTAATAATGAAAATGGTAACTTCTTATGGCTATCTCATTAAATATGAAGATGATAACTCAACAATATTTTTAAAAGATTTAGTTGCCAGATATACTGACTAACAAAGAAAATCCTGCTCTTATCAAATCATTTTGAAAAGGCTTGTATTCTGTCAGATCCTATTATTTTGTATACCAACCTGCCACTGGGTCTGGAATTTGCTGTAGATGTGGCCTCTAGCTGACCAGGCCCCAGGGATCTCTTTTGAGGGATACACATCTAGAGTGATTCCCGTCACCAGGTTGACAATCAGTCTCTCTATCTCAACTTTGTCATTACCAACCCGAACAACTCGAGCTGCTAGCACTCTCCCATTGGCTGATGTTACCTATTTAAAAGATATGTGACTAACTTAAAACTAAATTAATAAGAGAATATGTTTTTGTTTAATCATTCCATTTCTTTAACTTTTCTCAAACCGGTAATTACTGAATGTTTCCAGGCCAGCACAATCAAAGTTTTAAAATGATTTCAAAACCTTAGCCAATTTTTCCAAAAAATTATTCAATCTTATATTTTGCTTAAAATTTTTTGTTTGAAATCTTCACAAATAATTTTTTTTGTTGAGCCTTACCTGGATTTCAGTTAGGCCTGGACTCTGACCCTGAAGGACCTTGTTCTCCAAGCTGACAATTCTTGGGTCAGCCACACGTAGTTGATTCTCCATCAGGTCTGTAATTTTCAAGGCAGCTTGTCTGTTGACAAAGTAATCATAGCCAGCTGGGGTAGCAATGTAGAACTTGGCGTACACATCAACCAAGGCCTGCTGAAGACGTAGCTGACAGCTCTTACCATACTGTTTGTATTTCTTACTGAGGATGACACTGGGGTGAGTAAGCATACCTAGATCTACAACCCGCTTCTGTCTCGATCTAAAAGAATGCAAATACATGTATCATAATCAGCTGAAGCACCTGATACATGTATATAGAGATTACACTTTGTTCGGCTTCAGTCAATAAAACTTTCTTAATTTGTGAGGAGAGTATATAATTTAATCATTATGAAAACTAGTAAAAAGATAATAACAAGAAACTTTGTTGTAATCAATAAAGTCTGAACAAAAAAAAAACATTTGTAAAGAATTTTAATTGAAGTTTATTAAACACTTTCACGTAAAGAACGACAATGTAATGAAATTCCAAATAAGGTTTTTTAGACTTGGAAATATTACCTTCTTTTGCCTCTGACTGAGCCAACTTTCCAGGAGCGAATTCTGCTGAGTTTACTGTCAGAAACTTGAATATCTAGAGGGTTCATTGGGATCCAGACCTTAACATTGGTAAAGGCAGTGTGCTGGCCTGATTTGGTTATAATGGTTACATTGTGTGAGCCTCGACTTTCGGACCCATTGACATAGATGTACGAACAGTCCGAAGCCACCTAAAAGAAACAATTACTTCCTTTAAATATAAATATTTGATTTGAGAAGAAAATGTTCCAAGTTTGAATAAAATACTTGATAAAATCAACTACTTTTTTTATTTATTGACATTTTTAAGAAAACAATGATGTTAATATCAGTAAATATAAATGTAAAGGTATTGCTGTACATAACAAACCTTTAAAACATCAGTCTGCTTTGAGTGACAAGCAGCATGTCCCACTGCATTGAATAATGAATCTGAGTCTCTCACTAGATACACATGTAGTGGATAGCTTTGCGTTTTACCCGTTAACATCGCAAAATTCAAAATTTCATCCACCTGGAAAAAAAATATTGACAGCTGTTCTTATTGCGGTATTAAAATAAAAATACCTCAAGCATTGCAGGATCAATATAAGTTTTGCAAAATACACAACAATCAAAATTTGTTTCTAAATGTATTTTAAGAAAAAAATACCAATATTAAAAGTCTCAATTCAATTTTTCCAATTTAAAGCCAAAAAAGACCTAAAACGAAATTATTAAAATGAGGGAAAGACAGCCAGTTAGACAAAAATAAATACATCATGACATTTCTCCATTTAACAATATGCTTATGACAATACCTTTTCAGGTAAAAGTATTACAGTGTACTGTGTATAAATGTTTATGATTACTGTAACAAAATATGGGCCATAAAATGAAGAATTTACTCGTCTTCAGTATTGATTATTTTTATCAACACTTGACTGTACCTTTAGAACAGTGACCAGCCTTGCATTCTCTTTGTCCCTGAGGTTAATCTTTGATATCACTTGGCTCTCTGAGGGGAGGTACCTCTCTCCTCTACTATCTTTCTCATATTTGATGCTCCACACCACCCTTCCTGCCTCTATATTTCTAACTGAAGGCTCCACTTGTAACCTCCAAGCAAACACATCCTGAACTCTGTTAAAATATTATAATCATAAATAATAAATTCAGTGAAATTGATCTAATTGATCTTTGGGGGGTTGGGGGGGTTGCAGAAGGAACAACTCTGCTTTTCTTCTATGAGTTGGTGACAGGAACTGGAGGGTGAATGTTGGTCAACTTTGTGTTCTGGACAATTCACAACATTTGTAGAAGTGCTTGAAATCAGATGAAAACTGTAGAATTAGTAGCGTTTTGAAAGTGTTTCACAGAAATTTCTATTTTTAGCAACCATTGCATTATTGCATCATCAATCACTAAAATAGAAAAATGTTAAGTAAAATTATGTCTCTTGGTATAATCTACTTGTATGCCAAGTAATATTGAAATCAAACCAAAACTATTGGGAGTAGCTTATTGAATTGCCTATTTTTAGTAACTTTGGAAACATTACATCATTCATCAAAATCAAAAATAAGTAATTATTTTTATCTTTAATATAGTGTACATATGTAATACCTGTGTGCCAAGTTACATTGAAATCCGACCAAAACTGTAGGAGTAGCATTTTGAATTATTTATTGAATTGTCTATTTTTAGTAACCTTGACAATACCATTCATAAAATTAAAAAACAAATGATTCATGGAATTATGTATCTTTGCGAAATCTACTTTTGTGCCAAGCTTAGCTATATTAAAGTCAACCAAAACTGTAGGAGAAGTAGGTTTTTAAAAATCGTAGGATATCCACTCAGAAATACCGGGTACTTCATTTGTGAATACATGTATTAAACCTGTGCAGTGAATGAAAAAATTGTATTCTTTGAGAAAAGTTCAGTTATAAAGTTTTACATGGATTATTTACTTCAAATGAAATATTCTTATTAATCTACAGATATTTTAAAGATTTAAAATGACAATTTGCATGTTTGAAATATATTAAAAATTCCATGCTTTTGTTAGTTCATCTATATGAAGAGTATAGACTTGTTTGGGAAAAGAAATCAATTGAATTCTTTAATACATAATTTTATTTTATAATTCTGATAGAACTGAAAATTTCAGCAAATACTGACATGCAGAAAAATACTTTGAAGATGTATGTAGATGTTTTCAGTCTTAATTATATTTACATGATTTAAGGATATTCCATGAAAACAAAGGGGGGAGGGGGGGGGTCATCATATTTGGATGCATTGGTTAAAATACTTGCATAGCTATGTCAGAGATATATGAAATTTTCAGGCTAAAAGTTTAATTTTTTTATGCCTGTTCCAGATACTAATACAGACAGGACGTGGTATACCGGTAAATAAAGAACTTTATATTGAATATTCTTGAACAAGACCAAGAGATTTAAATACAGTTTCTGTTTATTTTCAGGATTTTCCTTAGGTTTAGAAATTTACTTCAGTGATCCAAATGATGGATATTTCCTGAAACCAATTTATCATAAAAAACAGTCGTGGGATCCTTTGACTCGGAAGGAGGATTTTGTAGTCACAAGGCCCTCTGAGGGTTATGTGTTAGGAGTCAGGAGTGGTCCTTATGAAAAGGAGCAAGTGATTCCTCAGGATATTTCCAGCATCTACCCAAACCTTGACCATGGGGACAAACCGATTCATCATGGCACTGTGTTTGGAAAGGATGTTTCAGCAAAAGTGGTCACAAACAACCTTTCTCCAAAGTATCCCCGACTTCAAGTTCTGATTCATGCCAGTCCTCATATAAACAGCAGGAAGTGGGACCACCCCGCCAAAGAAACAGACTCCTCTAACCTCGCTGTTGATGGGCTCTGTGGTCATGTGTTTGTCCAACATGACAAGGAGGAACTGTCCTCCATTTGTGTTCTTGGAACAGGGGACAGTGCTTGTGTCAATGGTATTATGTTTCCCACATCGTGGTGGCATGAAAACTCTACAGTGCAAGTGTACTATGCATTTTCTCAGAAGGGGGAAAACCAGGAGTGTGCCAGTGCATCAAACTCTATCGTGCCAGGAAGGTTGTTTGAGAAACCTGTCATAAGCAGTAGGCGGTTTCTAGCAGACATTGTGTTGTCTAAGGATGTAAAAGGTTTTCACAGGGAGAGAGAGGAGGATATATTGATTGATGTTCCAACCAATGCATTTGATCCAGGCACAGTTTTTGAAGTACCAGTGAAATTTGATTAGTGGGATGTAAAATCGTGGATGGTGTATATGAATTACAGTTAATGAAAGAGCCATTGCAACAGCTAATACCGTAAAACTTTATTTGGATTTTTGCTTACGACGTTGTACTTATTCAATGTTTGTGACGTCAAGAAAAATTCATTCTTTAAAGCTGAACATGATTCGTAAAAGGAATTTACCCGTTATATTCAAATATATCTGAGGGCATGCACTCAGTTATTGTTCAATGTACTCGGCTGTGACTGGTGTAGGCGAACGCATGCTACGCCGCACCCGGTAGCGACAAAATAATTATATTTCTTCTACGTAACTGCAATAAAATAAATATCAGAACAAAGGCAGTGCATGATAATCAGCACAAACGCGTGTCATTCCACGCCAAAACTCTTGATATCAAAGTCAGTCGTAATCTTCGATAGTATGATCGAATATGGCGTGTTCAGCTTTAATCTTTAGACCTCTCCATGGTATGAATGGTGTTTTAAATGCCGTAGATTCCACACACTGCATGTGGAATGTAAATATTATATATATGCGTGTCAAAAAATCCAATATCAACCATTAATCCAAAGGTAAATTATTTTGAAGATTTTTCAACAGGATTTAGCGGGTTCAAACTGCAAGACTTGTACTCTGCTCCGAAACTACAGAAACACAACTTTAGGATAACTGTACCGCATTGCAGGAAGCTTGTCTCTTGTATCCTATGATCTTTTGCATCCCTTTTTTCTGATTATTTCCCTTTATTACTGATATTAAATGTACTTTTAATCATTGTACCAGAAAATATTGGCGCTATTGAAAAAAAATATGGCTTCAAATTTCCTTAAATATCTTTTTTGATGTGTTCAGTGTCATTTTCATAGGCATTGTAAAAGTCCCACAACCTTCTTTCTAATTTAAATAATAATTTATGACAAAAATTCGTTTTTTTTTTGTTGTTTTTTTTTTTATACACAATGTAATTATTTCAAAAGAAAAGTTTTGTTTGCCATTATTTCATACTTTTCTAATAATTAAATTAAACTTTTTAAATGTAAAATTTATTTAAATGTATAAAATTTTTAAACACTTTAGGGTATGTGTAGGAATTTTGCATACATTTGTTCAACCATTTTCTTTTTGAAATATAATATTGAATATAATCTAAATTCAAGTAAAAACAATTAAGTGTAAATTTTTTTTTTAATAAATATTAACAATTATATTGTTTCTAAATGAAACAAATACAAATAACTAGTCCACTAAATTTTTGTATGTATCAAACATTTGCTATTCCTTCATTAGAAGTACTCTGGATTCATAACACAGAATTATCACTTTGGAACATTTCAAAATCTGTTTGCTGTGGGTTTTCACAAAACACAAGTAGCTTGTTCACCTTCACAGAAAATTCACACATCAAAAGTCGGGATTAAGGACAATCATTTCTTGGATCAAGATCCAGATTGTCACGAGAATGTCTTCACAAAAATACAGGATGTTATACATTGTTAGGGAGGTTGGATTCCCTGGGAGGAGAACCCCAAACCTACACCCCTCTGTGTGTGAGTCGTCATGCGAGCAAACTCATAGTCTTTATCAAGTCTCGAGAAAAGTTCCTCTCGTTTTTTCTTCTGTTCGTCTGTCTCTACTGTTGCACTACCACTACCACTACCATCATCTGCCCCCTCTTTCAGGCCCATTAACTTTTTAAACTTTGTAGCCATCTTTCCATTTTCATCCTGATTAAAGGCTGTATGTTGCCACTCCTTTTCCTTGTCCTGGTTAAGAATAAAAAA
>PRKT01000119.1:462138-547831 GCA_003671525.1 Saccostrea glomerata
ACAAATTAATTTATTTCACTTATCTAACATGTAATCGTTAAGAAGAATTGGAAAAACGCATGAAAACTGGGTAGTCCAAATTTTCTTGGTTCCAGTGGTAATCTGTATATTATAGGGAGCATATTTTATTATTATTTTGTAAGAAATTCAAAAAGGTGATATCACCAATTCAAATTGAATAGATGATATCACCTATTCAGCACGAATAGGTGATATCCCTTATTCGAATAGGTGATATCACCTATTCATTTCCAATAGGTGATATCACCTTTTGCTAGTAAATACCAAAACGGCACCTCATAGGTAAGTACGGAAGTACGTCTATAGGTAATAACTAATAAGCATGTACTTCTAAATGTTATTTTCTTGGTTCCAGTGGTAATCTGTATATTATAGGGAGCATATTTTATTATTATTTTGTAAGAAATTCAAAAAGGTGATATCACCAATTCAAATTGAATAGATGATATCACCTATTCAGCACGAATAGGTGATATCCCTTATTCGAATAGGTGATATCACCTATTCATTTCCAATAGGTGATATCACCTTTTGCCAGTAAATACCAAAACGGCACCTCATAGGTAGGTACGGAAGTACGTCTACAGGTAATAACTAATAAGCATGTACTTCTAAATGTACATTCTGCTAATATTTTAATCGACATTTCCTTTTAATTAGAAATTTTAAGAAATATTTCAGTACTGTATGTACAGGTATTATACATTTCATCCTCGCAACCAGGGTCCTGAGTCGACACGTTGCCAATCATTCATGTCAGATAACAAAAAGAGGCCTATGGTCAACATCGCTCACCTGAGCACATTGGCTTGAAAATTATTTAGATGTAGATGAATAGGAAGAATCAGATTCATTGTTTAGATGCTTTTTTTTTTTTTTACAATCTGATTAAAATCAGATCCTTTGATCCGCTCACATAGATAGCTACACAATCCTTGTGTAGCGATTTAAGTTAGCGGATCAAAGGATCTGATTTTAATCAGATTAGCTCTTTTACATCCAAATTGAGAATATTTCACTCATATAATGACGTCACCATAGAAAATTCTTAATACCCGATAATTTAGAGATTCAATATCTGCATCATTTTCAATCACAATATGTATTAGGTATATTTTCGGGTGTTTAAAGTCATGCTAAGGTCGCTGATACATTGCCACAGAAAATACCCCCTTAGACTGTTGCACTTGTGCATGCGAGCCAATCCTCTATAAAAAATGTATTGGGTTTTATTTAAATAAATATGCTCGGTTGAAAGGGTTACTTTGAATTTAAAGAACAAAATACGGTATTAGCAATAATTCGCCGCAAATAATACGATATTTTAATCATCTTTGTATCATTGTTTGATGTAATGCATTGTAGTAAGGAAGATAAATATCGTGTAATGGGATGTAAAAAAAATTGAGTCGGGCCATTTGTAGGCAGTAGGTCAGGAGAGCGGGCAACCAAATATTTTAATTTATAAAAAGTGGTCTTAACAATATAAGGCTAGTACATGTTCCATCACATACCTAGTAATGCAAAATTTCTGAAGGTTTGGAACTATTTCGAAAAAAAACATAGGAATGGACTTTCTTTGCAAACATTGTGCGTCTACTAAATATCAAAGAAACAACTCTGTCTCAGTATATGTTATCAAACTTCGTACGTTAGTGAGAGCTCACAACTTTGTCAACATAATGAGACAAGATGTGTTTTTATGTCCAAACATTACTCCATACAATGTGTGGGTCATCACAAACAATCTAGCTATTTATCTAAGGTGCCTGAAGGAAATCCTATAACTGACTATTTTTTCTATCTAATTGCTAAACAAAAAAGACATATGTACCAACTTTTTGAATGAAATTGTAATACATGTAATTACAATTTGTTTTTCATGCACCGCATATTGTTTTACATTTTCAAATTAAAAGCTAAGCATCCTCCTTGCAAAGCCCAATTTGAAAATATAACTTCTACCGCCACAGAAAAGAGACCAGCCATAAACACATCTTTTTTATCTTTTTTCTTGAGATTTAAAAAACCATCAAATTATCAAGACTCGTTCCATGAAAAATTAAATATAATCATGGTAATAAACACATCTATCCACAGCAGATATATGCTCATGCCAACCACATGCTCTGTGGAATGATATTTAACGAGGAAACTCGAGCAATAAACAGAACAGTTTTTCCCGATTTGCTGGAGTGGGGTTAAAATTGATTTTTTTCATTAATCAGATGATGTGATGCAACAAATAAAAGTAGTAAGTTATATAACCTAAGGATTATTACTTAGTAATTTCTTTTCTTGGTGTTGTTATGGTTGCATTTATTCTAAAATCAAAGTTATGTGAACTCTGTGTGACAGAGGAATGGCGGACAAAATAAACACATGGCCTCAGGAAGACCCTCATATGTAAAATGAATTTTTCAAGAATTATGGATAACGACAAGAAAAAAGCAAAACAAATGGTTGTAGCCATATTATCAATGAATCGAACTGAAATCATTTTCAATGCATTTTTCATCTCGTGAATGCTGTAGCTGCACAGTTCTAACATGATTAATTTCCTCCTAATTAAAACAAAATAAACTTAATTTTTTACTAATTTCGGTCTCTAATAGTAGGTAATGAGTGCATTAGCACTTTGAGTAACTTTGGGCTAGTTTGGTAGAGTATTGAGCACATTCTTGGTATTTCTTATTTTACACCAGACTTGATCCACTATGTGGCTTGTACATCCCCCTTAAGAGTTATAAGTCCAGATTGAATTCGAACCCTGTCTGGCCTGTCATTTGTTTTGCAGTATTTACCATCATACCAGGGAAAGTTGATTGAATTTAGGGAAAAGACAACATTTAATTATCATGGAAGGAATGCTTTACTCATAAAAATTCAAGCATTTCCTTTCATAGATGTAGATATGTTATTTAAGGAATTACTGTCTAGTTCGTATAGTATGCCAGGGCATCAACAATAGTGGGAAACATCGGATAAACATGGGCGAAGCCCGTTATGCATAAATTATCCCATGTTTCCCAATATTGTTGATGTCCCTCAGCCCTGGCATACTATACTAACTAGGCAGTGATTCCTTATATTTCCATTTCATTGTGAAATAAAATTGTAGATTTAGACTTTAAGAATGCAGACATAGATTTAAATTACACGAGGATTCCCATCCCAATTTTTATATAGGCCTCGCCGACTGACGTCAAACACAACAGCAGCCGCACGAAATGTTCATGCATGTTTGGCCTCCTTAGCGTCAGACTCAGAGACGGATGCGCACGAGATTTGCATGCATACTAGGCCTCCGTAGCTCCTGACCTATCGACCTTCCTAATTTACTCATAAATGTATCTTGATTTTGGTCATTAGTCATATCTGTAGCTCTTTAATTCACATGTCTTTGCTTGTGTAAAAGGGACTAACCATCTTGGCAGATAAAAGTTAGAAATCCTCACATTCACTGATTTGTTTTGAAGATCCAAAGAAAATATTCGAACACTACCAGAAAAAAATTTACAACCACTGCAAATTACAACCAAGCTCTCACCTTTCCCTCCATTCTTACCTAATAAGAAGGTTTGTTTTTATTTTATTTGTATATCTCTTTATTTTAAAATCAATATGATTCCTCTGGCAAGTGTTTTTTAAAAAGAGAATACGAGTAGATATATCTCTTATTATGCTGATAGAAGCTAGGTAAAAGTAAATGATGAAACTATTTTAGCTAGAAGACAAGGTCATTCAAAAAAAGCCCATAGGAGAACTGACACCATTCCCACCCATGTGTCCTCTGTGTAGAAAACGAAAGCCACCGTCTTATGATATCCAGGAAAATGTGAGTGACATATACAGTATAATTAAATAAGATACTGATTGCCTTAAGCTTAGAATATTATTTTTTTTTATTGATGGATGTCTTCTGTCAAAGATTAAAGGCATCCTAGGATTAAAAAGCAGCTAAAATCTTATTCAGATGACTTTTTCATTGTAGTTCCTGTATAATATGGATTTATGATAATTATTTTCAATTACTAATATTATGCTTTTTTCTTGATGAAATGAATTTTTTGAAATGGAATTAGAAATGTACAGTAAAACATGCTTATAGTGAAGTGCCAGAGATAGATGATTTGCCTCATTATAAGCGTAATTCTTTATATCTGTCAAGATTACAAAATTACAATCTATAATAATGTCACTGGGGAATGAAATCACTTCACTCTAAGTGCCAATTCATTATAAGCACGTTCGCTATAACATTGTTTCCCTGTAGTCTTATATGCGATAATGGGTTAATTCAAGTTTTACAATTCATTATTTTAATTAGTGCTTGACAGCTAATACAAAAAAGGAAAGGAAAAGTAGTGTACCAGAAACTTCAGATCTGCAGGATGATAAAGGGAGATCACCCATACAGGAAGCACAACAGGAATCATTACCCAGTGCAAGCACTGTTTCACAATGTCCCATGTGTGGCAAAGCTTTTGATCCAAGGCATGTATCACTATAGGCAGCATTTCTGTATAAATACATTTGAACATTAGTATCTTGAACATAGAAATCGAAAACAATAGATGCAGTGATTTGGAACTAGCAATAATTTTTTACCATCAAAATAAATTAATGGATAGTTTTAATTTTTTTTTTTTTACCTCACCTGAAGTGAACTTTTCTGATCACACATCTGAAAACTTTTAATTCCAGGGTAGTTAAAATCTCCCATCAGTAAATGGTGGGTAAAGTTTAGCTACGATACTTCACTGATCAAGTTCCTTAAAGTTCTACCGGTTTCTTCCGAACTATCTGATGGTGATCTGTATATCACTCCAATAAGCATGGTCTCATTTCTACTAGTACGCAATTTCACGAACAGGTGCTCACAAAATCTGCTATCAACTTTTATTTCCTCCGCCTTGAGTGATTCATGCACATAGAGTATAATTCCTCTACCAATATCCCCTTCTAGGTTTGTGTGGAACATATTGTATTCCTGTGACCATTCCATGTTGAATTCGGAGGGATTTAGTGGATAAGAAGCATTCTTCGCCTTTACTTCGGTAATCCCTATTACCATCGGTTTTACATCTCGGATTCTGATTTGAAATTCATTGAATTTGTTTCTGAACTGATCGGCGTTTGTTTAAAAGCAAGTTAGTCTATTCACAAACTTAAAACTATTTACACTACAGTACAGGCAACGCGGATCCCGTATTAGACCGCGTCCCCTCCGCGGTGTATTAATCCTTTCCGCGTTACACCGTCGCGGGTTTTGATCGCGGTGCTACCTGAGACCGTGTTTACACCGCGGCGGGGCCCGCTACCGTTATTCTTCAGCTTAGATGTTCTTACCTGTAAAGTATTGTCGATTTTTAATCGTGTCGAAATGAGGGGGGGGGGGGGGGGGGGGCGAGGATTACGATCACATTAATATTAATAGATTTATACCATTACATGGATTCTTTAAAAATTCATTTTTAAGTTTTATCAAATTGTTTAATAAATCTTTCAATTTTTTTTTACCAATGGTCACTCGAAATTAATTAATTCTCAAAAACGTCTGTTAACAGTAATACATGTACAGTATAGGATGAAATAAAGTCGAATAATTTATTGAATATATTAACTTAAAGTTTATTTTCAAAATCAATAATGCCACCCCAAATGTTCTTCAAATTGCTAAAAAGGTGTAATTAAAATTTAAAGAATGCCGTGATATCGCTTCTCTTTATATGCACTGTAATCCGGTGTTCACAATTAGCCCGTGCATTTGCAGTTACATGTAGCTATGTGTTTATTTATCTGCGAGATTATATCAGTCATTTGGTTTCATTTAGAAAAGTACCGTTGCTTCTGTATACATGTCTTTTATAAATAATAGCATGAAAAACGATGATAGATAGTGATACATAATTAAAATCAAATTTTAACAAAACACGCCTAAGTGTAGGAATACCGTTGCTCCATTATTATGCGCCACACTGTAAGACTATGAACTAATTATCGACGATTTTTTTTTTTGGGGGGGGGGGGGGGGGGGGGTTCTTGTTAATAAAATAATCACAGGTATTTCTATTCAAAATATCAATAGTATCAAAACTAGTATTTGAATGTATTTCTATTTTCTGCTCTTTTCGAAAATTACTAAAATCATGTTTGTGAACATATTAAACAAATTTCAGATTTTTCCGGTTCAAATAAAACACAAACATAAATATGGGCCCTTAAAATATTTGAACACACAACACAGAAATTAACTTATTTTAATCAGCAAGTTGCCATGCTTCAAGTTTTCAGATGTCTGTGTAACCGTTCGGTTTTCCTTTTAATGTTTCAACTACAATTAATCCTTCAATGAAAACAATGTTATTAAAGAGTCCCATAGGCCACAACGCTCAAAAGAAATGTTTAGTACTAAAAATTCTTTCATTACAATGTGTTTAGAAAGACAAGAAGATAGATTTGTTCATTTATCGTCTTTCCGGTTCCTGCATCCCTACAAGAACTACTCATCAATTGTCAAATCACTCTTCGATTGTCATGAGAAGAACTTTTAGAGTTTATTTTCCCCTCAAAAGCGAACCTTCTGATCTCAGAACCTTATAATAAAAATTTAGATTTGACTAAGGGGAATATCATAATTCCTGCTTAAAGTAGGTCTATACTCGCACTACGTCATTTACGAATAGTAAAACCGGAACCGCGCTTCCTTTTTCCGAGATGAGATTTTTTAACTATATTGGTTTGACTTTTACATAGCGTTTTAAATATCCGGTAACGATTTTGCTCCAAGTCGCGTAAACAAACACATATTCTACAGTTTAAGGATAAATTAATTAAAAAGAGAAGGCTGGGAACAAGTTTCGGTTGACAGAAATAATTAGGTAATAAAACAATATTTGTGTGAATGATGCATGTTTTTTATGCAGCGCCGAAAACACGGACCATATACATGCTACATCAGAACATGTATCAAACTATCGAGGCGACTATTGTCGGCGGCCAAGTTGAAGCTAATAGTGATAATTCGTAGGAAAAGTAATGACTACGATTTGACTTAGACAATTTATGGATTTTACTAATCAAACATTACAAAATTTACTTTGAATAATAATTATTGCATAAAACGCATACCCCCCTCCCCCAACCTGCTTACCCACGAATCCCAATGCAAAATTATCTTTTGAATAAGTATTTGACAAAAGTTGATTCACTTGCAGCACACTTCGTTACTTTCTGTAGCAAAATCATCCAGTTTCTGAGAGTCAGTGAATTATTTTCATTTTCATCGTATCCAATTTAAAGACAAGTGTGTTTTAATTATTTATTTTTTTTTTTTTAGTAAAATAAGATAAATTTTAGGGACATTTGGTTTTGGGTGTGTATAATTATTGTTTTAAATTATGAACAACCTTGTTAATACAAGTATACACTCAAACATAAACAGTATTACAGAAAGATGTGGCAATATATTACTTTTGGAAGAAAGAAAATAGGGGGGTCCCTTTAGTGTAGAGCTCATACCACGAAAAGTAATGCGTCAACATATAATTTTTTTAAGCTTATTATTTTTCTTAAATATAATTTAGTAAAAAAAATGCAAATTCACGAAGTTTGAGTCCATAATTTTTTTTTTGAATGACCGAGATTGTCCTGTGAAGCATATTTTCTCACATTAAATTTTGATACAATAGCCTAACAAAGTGCATCTATTTATAATAATTCATGCAAAACAATGATAATATATTGTTTACTATCATGTTTCTACTCTATTTTGGGTATTAGAGTTGAATATTTAGACTAAAATTAATTTATATACAACAAAATCTAGGATAGGTAAAATTTCAGTATTTTACATTTCGGGGTATATACTCCAATAGGCTATAGCGGAAAAGTGAACACGTTGACATATAATTTTTCTTGTGTCTATCCATTGCTGGGATGTATGTCTATCTTATAAAAGCAGAATTTTAGAGATTGAGCCCATTTAGTGCCGAGTATAGAACTACCTTAAATGAATGTTATTAAAAGGTTATTCAGTACATGGTAGAATTTACCTTAAATATGTTTCACAGCAGATACCTGTACTTTATATTGATTTAGTTTTTACAGATTCTGACCTTCTGGTGCATTGCTGCCATTGTGTGTAGGAGGGCCATCTGTGGAGTTACACTGGACTGTGTGGATGAAGCCAGAGCCTCAAAAAATCTTTTGTGTCCATCACTTAATGGAAGATTGCTGGGCTTTTCCTTTGGAGTTCCTAAAATTTAAAAATATAATTATAATTTTTTAGATAAATTACTCTCTAAGAGTAATGTACAAAAATTACTTTTGGGTGCAAATTTCACACAAACAAACACAAACATATTAACTTTTGGAAGTTTCAATTATAACAGATTGCTAAATTTCATGAAATAGTCATTCAACTCTTCATTAGCACATATTTTGGCTATTTTCTATATCAACTTTAAGAGTACAAATATATATGAGAACAAAATTTTCTCAAGCAGGCTAATAATAGTTCTCGCTAACAAAAAGTTATTTAGCAAAGAATCATTTGGTAGATGTACTTACCATCCACTTCTAGCCCTACTTCCCCTGCCTGTAAGTATTTGCTAGCTTTCAACAACTGCTGTCTCATCTTCTCTTTGAAAGTCAAATGCTTCTCCCCCTCCGGTTTGGAGGAGGACGGAGCAGGATGATGTCCCCTATCTCTGCTGCGACTACGGCTCTTTCCAGACCTATCAATACAGCAGATAAATCAAATACTTGTGAACATATATGACAGATCATTACTTTACCAGAATAGTATACATACAAAGCTGTGTAGAGCTGAGTACACTAACAGCTGACAACTTACCTGTGTTTGTGTGGTGGTGATCTGCTGCGGTGTCTAGACCTACTCCTGTGGCCCCTCTTACGATGTCTGTCCCTGCTTCGACTTCTCCGTCTATCTTTCTTGTGTCTATGTCTGTCTCTAGATGATCGTCTCCTGTGTTTTCTGTCTCGAGATCTGCTGCGTCTGTGCCTCCGGCGTGATGAGCTGCCTTTTCTGTCTCGACTCTGTAATACATTTTTCATCAGCTCACTCTAATACATTTTAACCAGACACATAATACCTAAAACATTCTGGGTACTTTAAAATTTAAGAAATTTGCAATCAAAACAAAACAGATAATAACAAATACTACACAGGTATGTTACAGTTACTCTTAGATTCATGATATTACTAATTGTCTAAATGCTCCAATGGTAAATAAAACCAAGCAGATTAAAGCTTTAAAACTTATTTATGACAAATTATTATGAGATTTCACATACCCTCCTCTTTGATCTTGATCTAGACCGACTGGATCGGGACTTTTTTCTTGAATGTGACGTCCGTCTGGTATGTGACCTTGACCTGGATCTAGACCGCTTCCTACTGGACTGTCCCTCTGTGGATGGCCTCCTGTCTTCTTTATCCTCTTTACTTGTGTCTTTTTCTGGTTCCTCCTCCTGCTCGTCTTCCTCCTTTTCCTCCTGTCTTTCGGGGGATGGAGAAGCCGAGGCAGATCTACTGCTGTGGGAGGATCCAGAGGAGTGTGAGGAGGATCTGGCTCTGGGAGGCATGTCTAGTTCCTGTCAAAGACAAAACCACCTACTAATTCCTGGTATATTACTCTTTATCAGCTGAAAACATCTGATATTCAGATAATACAGCAAAGAAAAGTATATAAAATACCTAAAAACTGAGGCAGAATGCTGATCAATAAAGAAATACAGCAACACTAATTGCAACAAAAACTGTTTTAAAAATACATTTTCATTATACTGTGTAAATAAAAAAAAATTTAAAAGACAGGCAGGTCAAGTAAGGAAACTAGTTAATATCAATTTATGGAGCACTTCTTAGTCTATTGAGAATAAGGGATTATGTCACAATATTACAAGAACACAAAACTGGTTTTATTTTGATTCTTAAACAAATAAAAATTTGTTTCAAAGATTTGAAGTCTTATGTCAGAGGTCAACATATAAATAAAATCATATATCATATTGATCATCTAATAAGAGAAACAGGAAATGTTGATTATAAATGTGTGTGTTCAAAAAAGTAATGTCTTCTGTCCGAAGTCAATATATGAATAAAATGTGTTATCATACGGGTAATATGATAAGAAAAACAGGAAATGTTTGCGATAACTTTTCCAGCACAGGAATCTGACTTTTCTCATCACGAGACTGTAATTTTGGTTACCTCCTCTTCCATCTACTTACCCACACGCCATCACGGAAACAACAACAATTTGAGAGATTGTTGTCGTCATTATATGTTGAATCAGTGTTTCTTTGCAGCAATCACATGGTAAGGTAAACCTAATTGATATGTAGATAGCAGGTCAGATTATTGAAGAAAATAACCTTAAACCTTTTTTTTTTCATATTTAATGTTACGAGGGGACCCAAAACACCTTATACACATTTTCATGATGGGAATCAATCTAAAGGACTGGAAAACCCTATCAAATGTGGAGAAATTATAAATTCAGCGAACAGAACTGGGAGGATTTTCCACCACTAAGGACAAGGATACCTCTTTTGAGAATCCAAAAGAGAATTTGGACAAAATGCAAATTGTTTTACTGTTCATATTAGTATCATGTAATAACAAAGGCATGTTTCTTTGGGTTGAAAAAGTTGTAATTGGTATAATCTATGGGGTTTAAAATGATATTGAAAAAAAATTGTGAATTTTTTTTAAAATTTTGCTCTGTCATTTGTTTCTTTTCTTATATATATTTCCTCTTTTTTCTTGTTTACCTCTTCAACAAATTCAGATCTGAACAGCTTCATTACATCTTCAGCAAATGATCTGGACTTTTTAGGGCCTTCTGCTGTAAAGAATAAAATGAATAATTAAGAATTTTTAAAAAAATATATAATTTACTGTTATAATGAAGACTACTAGACATCCAATACACATATTTTGACTAGGACTACGAGTTTTATTATAATACCAAAATGATAGAATTAATGATAAATAACCATTACTGTAGTTTTACTTGTGGTAACTAACCTGTTTTTCTTTTATGAAAATGTGTCTTCCAAGTATCAGTATGATTTGATATAAGCTATCAAACAAGATACATCATGTAAATATTGTTTGAAATTGTTAACCAACTCTAAAGAAAGTAGTTTTAAAATAGTACATATATTTACATAATTCATTTTAATGCTTAATTGAACTTAATTCATTTTAATGCTTAATTGAACTTTCACCTTCTTCCCCAGAACTTGATGATCCACTCCCCTCCTTTTCATTTTCTGTGTTGTTTTTGAATGAGCCTGGATATGCCACTATTCCGGCTTGAAGGAAGTCATTTACAGATGTTGGCTTTTCCGTGTCTTCGTTTAGACCTGAGATCATTTTCTCAAAAGATTCCCATTCAGCCTGCAGACTGGACGACGCATCAACCTTTCATAAAAAAAAATAGAATCAATTTCATGTATGTGTATATACTTGTTACTTTGTAGTTTGTACACTTTAAAATTCTCAAAGCTTTTAAGCAATTAAACAAAGATAAAAACAACATACAATATTGAAATAGTAAAGTAAGTAAAAATACCGTCGATTTTATATGATACAAAATTTTATTTACTTCCGTTTTCAAAGTTTATGGTGGAGAGCCGCCATTTTGAAAAAATGGGACATTTTGTTTCCTTCATTTATAAACAGTACTAAGAAATAAAGAAACATAATTTAGCATATATATTCAAAAACTATACCCGATCTTGTTTAATACTGCTGGAGCTTTGTGATTTATCGCCATCGTCATCATAATTAGCTAAGAGATCCATTCTGGCGTTCGCTTCTTCTGCGCACCTTGCCCAATCATGAACGATTGCCAGACGTCAACTTCCGGTGCACATTTGGAGTGTGACTAAAATGGGTAGCGAAACCCGGGCCGGGCCGGGATTTTCGATTACGAAAACCGGGTTTTTGATAATACGAAATAAATACTCATTCTTTCCTCATGAAATTTACGGACATAGTTTATTATTCTGGGATTGGCCTTCGCTGAAAGTTTTAGGTCAAAATGTTGTGTTTTTCAATGATTATCACCGATTGTCCTTTTCCAAGTGACTAAAATGGGTAGCGAGCCCGGATTACTCATTTTGGCGATTTAAACTAAATTTCGGCAGCATATTTACAAATATTTCATTTGGATCTTTGAAATTGAACTTAAACTACCTAAAACATTTAACTCTTGCAGTAATAAATCACGATTATTGAAAATATACGCATTTTTTGAACACCCGGGATTGGTCGAAACCGGACACGTTCACCCGGGAAAAACCTTTTATTTCCGAAATACTTATTAGAGAATGACATATAATTGACTCTTTTTTGATTTGCATATTTTTATTAATTTTTTCCAATTTATTTCTTAGATGTATCTCGGTCAGGGACTGAAAAAAATCTACATTCTTTCTCTGGCAATCCGGAATTATTAATTTGTCCCGGGCAAACGCGTCCGGTTTTGACCTGTCCCGGGTCTATGAAAAATGACAAAAGCTGTAATAATCGACATTTAATTTCATAATCATTGTTCAATTTAACTATTTGAAGTTAATAAACAACCATTAAATGCAAATATCACGAACACATTTGATGCATTAAGCTTAAAATCGCCAAAATGAGTAAACAGGGCTCGCTACCCATTTTAGTCACCTGTAAAAGGACAATCGGCGATAATCATAGAAAAACACAACATTTTGACTTAAGATTCTCAGCGAAAGCAAAACTTATAGTAATAAACTATGTCTGTAAATTTCATGAAGAAAAAAGAGTATTTATCTTGTAATTATCAAAAACCCGGATCTCAGTTTTCAAATTCCCGGCCCGGCCCGGGTTTCGCTACCCATTTTAGTCACACTCGCACATTTGTGCGCGCGCACACTAGTCCACATGGGACTTAGTCCTATAAATTACTGAGTCAGTGAGAGAAAAGAATGTTTCTATTTCAGAGTATCTTTGATGAGTTTTGTAATACTAGTTTAAAGATCTTCTTTACAAAACAAATAATCCGAATCACAGAACATGTCTCTTGAGACTTATTTTCCATTGGATTGTTCCAAATTTTACTTTCAGTGAAAGTGAAAGTAGCATGAAGCGGCTAAGTCTAAAGCGAAAACTTGGTCCTATAAACGAGGAAAAGACGTCTGTTCAGCCTGCTCTAAAATCAAGCAATTTATCTTTCAACAATAGAGTTGAAGATATAAATAACAAAGGGAGTGACAGGTAAAAGTTAAAACAAGATGAGTTTGTTAAACACTGATGCCTCCTATAAGTATATAGATCTAATGCAATAAGAATCTCGCTGAGGTCATGATGCCCACATATGGCACCTTATGGCGAGGGTTGAATTCTCTCAAATGCATGTCAAACTCCAAAGGTCAAAAACGTGTTTGTGAAACACTGATGCCCCGTATCCGTATGGCACTTATAGCAAGGGTTGAATTCTCTCAAATGCATGTCAAACTCCAAAGGTCAAGGTCAAAAGGTGAAAGGCATTTTTACCTGAAGGAAGATCTTGTTACAAGGAATACACCTGTGAAATATGAAAGCCCTAGTTCTAAATGTTCAAAAGTTATGTCTAAGGTTAAAGTTTTTGAAAAAAGGGTCAGACTCTTGGGTCAAGCTCAAAAATATTTATACCAGCTGCAAGGTCTGGTCTAAATAAATACACATGTGAAGTATGAAAGCCCTTGCTCCAACTATTCAAAAGTTAAGGCCAAGGTTAAGGTGTGTTTTTTTTTTTTGTAAAAGTAGGTCAAAATCCAGGGTCAAGATCAAGAGGTCACATTTGGTGGTACCCAAAGAAAGGTCTTCTCACAAGGAATACACTTGTGAAATATGAAGGCCAAAGCCTCACCCACTCAATAGTTATGGGCTAGGTTAAAATTGACAACAGACAGACAGAAAAACAGACAGAACAAAAACAACATACCCTGCGAATCTTTCAGTACAGGGGCATAAACATCTTCGCTAGCCAAGGGTTTCTGATACGCTACTCTCCTCATAAACCCTTGGCCTACGGTGTTCATAGAAATTGGGATTTTTTTCCAGAGTTCTGATTGGATTTCAGTACACCCAGGTCGACCAATCAGCAATTGTTTTTTGTAAATGACGATATTTGCGTTCGGCCGGGATACATCTTCACTCTTTAATCTCGGAAATGAAAAACGCAAGTAAACAACGATCCGTAAGATAACATTCAATTCTAAGAATAGCCATGGTGTCATCCAATATCTTCTAAATATGTGATTAAGAATCTATATTGAAGCTTCAGATTTGTTCTATAAATAATGAATAAACATAACTCAATTATTGCTTCTTTATTATTCTTGAAAAAACTTTGATTTATTTTTTTTAACACGTGTCTTTATTTCTGGCGATGACGCAATCTGTGCGTACCTGATAGATTCGAGATCACGTGACGGAAAACAATCCCGTCTTTTGACTTCACGGTATGCCAAGGGTTTATGAGGAGAGTAGCGTATCAGAAACCCTTGGCTAGCGAAGATGGGGCATAAATGTATCTTGATTTTGGTCATTAGTCATATCTGTAGCTCTTTAATTCACATGTCTTTGCTTGTGTAAAAGGGACTAACCATCTTGGCAGATAAAAGTTAGAAATCCTCACATTCACTGATTTGTTTTGAAGATCCAAAGAAAATATTCGAACACTACCAGAAAAAAATTTACAACCACTGCAAATTACAACCAAGCTCTCACCTTTCCCTCCATTCTTACCTAATAAGAAGGTTTGTTTTTATTTTATTTGTATATCTCTTTATTTTAAAATCAATATGATTCCTCTGGCAAGTGTTTTTTAAAAAGAGAATACGAGTAGATATATCTCTTATCATGCTGATAGAAGGTAAAAGTAAATGATGAAACTATTTTAGCTAGAAGACAAGGTCATTCAAAAAAAGCCCATAGGAGAACTGACACCATTCCCACCCATGTGTCCTCTGTGTAGAAAACGAAAGCCACCGTCTTATGATATCCTGGAAAATGTGAGTGACATACAGTATAATTAAATAAGATACTGATTGCCTTAAGCTTAGAATATTATTTTTTTTTATTGATGGATGTCTTCTGTCAAAGATTAAAGGCATCTTAGGATTAAAAAGCAGCTGAAATCTTATTCAGATGACTTTTTCATTGTAGTTCCTGTATAATATGGATTTATGATAATTATTTTCAATTACTAATACTATGCTTTTTTTTTGATGAAATGAATTTTGAAATGGAATTAGAAATGTACAGTAAAACATGCTTATAGTGAAGTGCCAGAGATAGATGATTTGCCTCATTATAAGCGTAATTCTTTATATCTGTCAAGATTACAAAATTACAATCTATAATAATGTCACTGGGGAATGAAATCACTTCACTCTAAGTGCCAATTCATTATAAGCACGTTCGCTATAACATTGTTTCCCTGTAGTCTTATATGCGATAATGGGTTAATTCAAGTTTTACAATTCATTATTTTAATTAGTGCTTGACAGCTAATACAAAAAAGGAAAGGAAAAGTAGTGTACCAGAAACTTCAGATCTGCAGGATGATAAAGGGAGATCACCCATACAGGAAGCACAACAGGAATCATTACCCAGTGCAAGCACTGTTTCACAATGTCCCATGTGTGGCAAAGCTTTTGATCCAAGGCATGTATCACTATAGGCAGCATTTCTGTATAAATACATTTGAACATTAGTATCTTGAACATAGAAATCGAAAACAATAGATGCAGTGATTTGGAACTAGCAATAATTTTTTACCATCAAAATAAATTAATGGATAGTTTTAATTTTTTTTTTTTTACCTCACCTGAAGTGAACTTTTCTGATCACACATCTGAAAACTTTTGACATATTATAAACCATTGGCCAATTTTAACCAAAGTTGGAACAAAGCATCCTTGGGTGAAGGGGAGTTGAAATTATTGAAATGAAGGACAATGCCCCCTTCCAAGGAGAGATAAGTGAGAAAAGACTAAAAGGGGCTGGGCTATTAAAAATCTTTCAAGAACCACTGGACCAAAATAATAAAATTTTAGTGGAAGCTTCCCTAGGTAAAGTAAATTCTAATTTGTTCAAATCAGCACCCCTCTCCATGGTGATAAAGTGAGGCCACAATAGGGATTAAAAATTTCACATTGAAAATAAAGGAAAAATCTTCAAATTTTTCAATTTTATTTTCAAGAACCACTGAGCATTGTGCCAATACGACTGATGGGCCTCTTGTTTCTTGATCCTATTAAGTTCAAGATATTGAGATTAGACTGTAAAATTGTAAAGGGGGGACACACAGAACTACAAGGTTAATAAAATGCTATATTATATTATATTTTTCTATTCTTTTGTAAATATAACAATTTTAATACTAGTTCTATTTGTTTTGCAGTTTCACCATGCTTGATATAGACAGTCACCTTGCTACTTGTCTATCCTCCACAGATGATGATGTGAACTGGTGATTAACATTTACACTTCAGGCACTCTTAAAGTACCCTTATGTGTTCATTGTTTATGTTTAAAAATATTAATTATGTTAATAAAAAATATATACAGCTAAATATTTTTTTAGAATGAATTATAAGAAAATATCCATGCTTGTAAAAGTTTTAATTTATTTATAGCTTGTATATGATGACTACAGTGGTATGTCATGTGACTTCAAAAAACTGACACCATTTATTCTTCAACATTTATCACCGAATACTTAAGATAGTGGTTATGGTCATCAAACAATTACAACTTCTTGGGCCTTTCTATAAACAGAACCAGGATTTAGCTCCAGATGCATTGGAATGAATTCTAATTTGAATAATATTTTTGCTGGTGACCTCAAATTTTGTTCTAATCTTCACCCAAGTTCAAATCCCAATTTGAAAGGTCTGGAGATTGAATGGGGCGACATATTTTGATGAAATAAAACATTCAAGTTGTATTTGGTTATACCAATATGTAAAAGTAATTATATCACCATACTATTGAAAAACTTTATTCTCTAACAAAATAAATTCAAATTATATCTCAATGTTGTTTGGTCTTCATAATTTTTGCATAACAAGCCATGTGTGGCGGTCAGCCGGGTTCGATCGCCGGTGGCCAGATAGCTCAGTTGGTAGAGCACCTGACCGGAGTTTCAGGGGGCCCGAGTTCGAATCCCGGTCTGGTCCACTGCATTTTCTCCTCTCCCGTTACACATGGTAAAAGTGTTATATTACTTTTTATTTTCCTTTGACATTTAAAGATATAAAACAGAAGAAAAACAATGACTTTATAGTATTACTAAAAATATCAACAAACACAACAAAACCAAAAAGACTTTTGAGCGATATGTTAAAAAAATTTAAAGTCCATATAGATATTTCTTTTGAACTGTCTCTGAATCTATAACACCCAGTGTTAATCAAGAGATTCAGGTTGATGTACTTAATTCCAATTAACTATGACATTAATTGAAATATTGGTAAACTATATACATGATTGAGTTTATAGAAGACTAAACAAAACATTGCTTTTGAATGCAGTCAGTGCACATACTCCATTCTGATTACATTGAACAGTATGAGAACACAGGAATGTTTATTAGTTCTAAGCTAAAGAGTAAGATCAGGAGCACTTCCAAGCGGAGACATCAAGTCTGTCGAGCTGTCTAACTTTTCTGTATCTCCATATATACCACAGGAATCCTATTGCTATCAGGAGAATGGACTCTAAATAATATCCGTCAATGTTGGTCTCACAAACACCACCATGATGTGTACATTGCTGAAAAGATAATAATAGACATGAGAAACTATAGACTACTACTGCAGAGGATTTCTGTCAGTGGAAAGGATATGGGATACTACTGGTACAATATTGCCAGTCTTCTATTGCTATTGTAAAGTTTAACAAGCAAATTCAAAGAATTGTTGTCCCCCGCTTACGGTGTCTTTGTGCGTGGGATGTAATTTTTTATGACATATTTTGTCAAATCTTGTCACAGGTATTGCACATGTCAAATATAAAAGCTCTATCTCTTCTTAATCAAAAGTTTGAGTGAAACAGTGATGACCCCGTATGGCAAAATAGCGAAGATTAATTTTCTTAAATGCAAATTACATACATGTATATTGGTTCCAAAAGTAGGGTCATCTCACAAGAAATATGATTGTGAATTATGAAAGCCCTAGAACCACCTGTTCAAAAGTTATGGTCAACGATATGTTTTTGAAAGGTATGTCAATTCTAAGGGCAAAGGGTCAAAGCTGTGCTTTTCTTAAGAAAGGTCTTGCCAAAAGTACTTCATAGGTGAAGTATTAAAGCTCTTGCACGAAGCGTTCAAAAGTTATGGCCAAGGTAAAAGATTTAAAAAGTAGGTCAAACTCCGAGGTCAAAGGGTTAAAGTTCTTAAAATCCAATGAAAGGTCTTCTCACAAGGATAACATATGTGAAGTATGAAAGCCCTAGCCCTTACTGTTCAAAAGTTATGGCCAAGGTTAAAGTTTTTTCATAAGTATGGAAATCTTCAATGAAAGGTCTTAAAACAAATATTACTAGGGCTGGGTATTGGCCCGAGATTTCGTATTGCGATATATTGCGATATTTTTTACTGTATTGGGATATGTATTGCAATATTTTCAATGTAATTCGAATGGCATTTTCTTAGTACTATATTTACATTAATTTACATGCAGAATGTACATAACTATGATAAGTAACCAACATGGAAAAAAGCTTGTTGATTTTATTAAGTTATATGCCCTGAAATGTTCCCACAAAACAACTTCTGTCTAACTGTTTGGCTTAATAATAAACTTTCATCGGTCCATTTTTATATTTAATGACGAAATTCCTTAATCTAAGCATATTGACAAAATCGTATTGCGATACGATATTTTTGTCATTGTATTGCAATATATTGAAATATTGATATTATTGCCCAACCCTAAGTATTACATATGTGAAGTATGAAAGCTCTTGCCCAAACTTTTAAAAAGTTATGACCAAGGTTAAGAGTTTTAAAATGGAAGGTCAAGGTAAAAAGGTCAAAATTGTTGGTATCAAATGAAAGGTCCTATCACATGGATTACATATGTGAAGTATGAAAGCCCTAGCCCTTACTATTCAAAAGTTATGGCCAAGGTAAAAGTTTTTTCATAAGTATGGAAATCTCCAAGGTTAGAGTCAAAAAGTCAATTGTTGGTATCCAATGAAAGGTCTTGCCACAAAGTATATAAATGTGGAATATGAAAGCCCTCATTTCTACCATTCAAAAGTTATGGCCAAAGTAAAAGTTTTGAATTTTTGTATAAAAGTGGGTCAAACTCCAAGGTCAAGGTCAAATTTGGTCTTGAAAGGTCTTGTCACAGGGAATACACATGTGAAATACAAAAGTCCTAGCTCCACTTATTCAAAAGTTATGAGCAAGGTTCAAGTTTTTGTGACAGACGGGCAGACAGACAGATAGACTGACTGACACACTGACAGACGAATGAGATTTAATGTTCCCTTGCTTTTGGGAAAGTGGGGGACAATAAAAATCTATTTACTTCCCCCTTCATTATGTTTCCAATGATATTTGATTTTTACCATTATCTGTATATAGTTTAGTGCGTTACTGAATCACTTCATCAAATTGTCCACAAACAGCATACATACCGGTATGCCTTGTTCATGTATTAGTACATGTATTTGGGGCCATATGAATATGGTCACATTGGCTGGGTCCATTCTCGGTAACCATTAATTGTTTATATTACATAAGAAGATTATTTTCGTAATTTTCATTGGCTGAAAGAACGTCACGTGATATTCCTCCTTTTATGATGTCGACGCGAAAGCATGTCCATGGAAAATGATATCGCATACAACACACTGTTCGGTTGCACCAAAGTTACATAGAACATGAAGTCAAAATATAAGAGGTGTGTTTAAACCATTGTTTCGTAATGACAGCTGAGTCTGTTCAGTAAGGACTGTGTCAGTGCATTCACTTTTAGTGATTATATAACATAACTATTATAGACTTCAGTGAACGGTCGATATGTGGTTATAAGGACTCATGGCAATTGATATTGACCGAAGACACAGAAAATGATAGCAGGCTTGGTCGCTATCATTTTCTGTGTCTTCCGTCAATATCAATTGCCATGAGTCCTTTTAACCACATATCGACCTACACTGAAGTCCTTAATTGTATACTGGCTTACCTCTTCTAGTGGTGATGATTTATCACAACTCCCCATTGCTCCAATACAAGACTTCCATGTCAAGCCATCTACTACCCACAGTGCCAGTGTACTAGGCCAGTTGCCACCTAATAAAATGTAACAAATGTTCATACAACAAATACATGGATGTCCTTGATATCTATTCACTTAATTCTGCAATATTTGCAAGTAGACATAAAGAAAATATTTTTTTAAACAGTAAGTAAAAGTAAGCTTTTTGATTAATACATTTATACGAAATAAATAAGAGTGGTTTTTAAAGGTTATCTTATTAATACATGTATGAAACATTAGATACTTTGAAATTCAGTGCATATATTACCTAGATTGGATAAGAGTTAAGCAGTTTTTTTTTTAACCTAGATCAGATAAGGTGTATATATCCTAGATTGGATAATGTGTTGAGCAGTGTATATTTTACCTAGATTTGATAAGGTGTAGAGCATTGTATATTTTACCTAGATTGGATAAGGTGTTGAGCAGTGTATATATTACCTAGATTGGATAATGTGTTGAGCAGTGTATTTTTTACCTAGATTTGATAAGGTGTTGAGCAGTGAATATATTACCTAGATTGGATAATGTGTTGAGCAGTGTATATTTAACCTAGATTTGAAAAGTTGAAGAGCAGTGTATATTTTACCCAGATTGGATAATGTGTTGAGCATGTATATTTTACTCCGATTGGATAAGGTGTTGAGCAGTGTATATTTTACCCAGATTAGATTAGTGTTGAGCAGTTTATATTTTACCCAGATTGGATAAGGTGTTGAGCAGTGTATAGATAAGGTGCTGAACAGTGTATATTTTACCCAGATTGGATTAGTGTCAAGAGTAGTGTATATTTTACCCAGACTGGATAAGGAGTTGAGCAATTTATAATTAAGGTGTTGAATAGTGTTTATTTTACCAAGGTTGGATGAGGTGTTGAGCAGTGTATATATTACCTAGTTTGGATCAGGTGTTGAGCAGTGTATATAATACCTGGATCGGATAAGGTGTTGAGCAGTGTATATATTACCTAGATTAGATAAGGTGTTGAACAGTGTATATTTTCCTAGATTGGATAAGGTGTTTGGAAATGTATATATTACCCAGATTGGATAATGTGTGAGCAGTGTATTGATGAGGTTTTGAGCAGTGTATATTTTACCTAGGTTGGATAAGGTGCTGAGCAGTACAATGTATATATTTTACCTAGATTGGATAAGTTGAGCAGTGTATATTTACCTAGATTGGATCAGGTGTTGAGCAGTGTATATAATACCTACATGTATACTGGATAAGGTGTTGAGCAGTGTATATTTTACCTAGATTGGATAAGGTGTTGAGCAGTGTCATGTAGGTGCCTCCAATGGATGGGTCACTGATTTTAGCATGAAAAGCCATGCTGGTTACAAACATGCTGTACAAGGTAACCTGTAAAAAATACACATTTTTTTGCATTTGAAAAGAAAAAAATACAGATAAAAAGATTAAAAGACACATATCGAATGAAAATGTCAATAGGGTGAGAAAATTTATTGCATAAGGAAATTCTACAGTACAGTGAGTTCATGTAAATGTACAAACCTGATGAACAGCGTAAGCAATTAAAATGAATACGTAGAACGAGGTGGGAAAAACTCCAGGACTAGGCTGTACCCTTGATGCCATCCATACCATGAAGGCATATACAAACCCTAGGAGTAATCTGTCAATAACAAGACCAACCATTTACATTAAACGCAGTTACAGCAAATATTCTTATAATGAATTGAATTGAAGTCTTTTTATTCACTGGGCTTTAATAAACTATATTTTACTTAAATGGATATGATGAATAAGATTTATAATGAATAAAATTTGTTTTCCCTTGGCACTTTGCTTTAAGAATGTTTTTTGTACTTCCATATTTTTCTAGTACACTTCACCTATGCATGAGATCAGAGGAATTTTTTTTTTGGTGGCCACATTGTACTCAAAGATATCCAAGGCTTAATTGAAATTACCTAAATGGCATTGCACGCAGAAAAATGTCCATGGGAGTTTTGCTGGCGGTGTATTTACTGATGATCAGTGGGAGGATGATCTGAATAGGAATCATGGGAACAGCAAACAGAGCTAACGTCTCCTTCTTCATTCCAGCCTCCATCAACTTCAAACCTGTTAGCGAGTCAGCAGCAGCAAACCCAATCTGTTCACGAAAAATAATTCAGGTATACATGTACACGCTACATCTTGGATTTTATTCAAATGAAGTTCAGGAAATATTTTACCATTTATATTCAAAATGATAGGGAAATAAACAGATCTGTAAATGTGAGAATTACAAGAAACAAATAATTCTGCAAAAAGTTAAGTTTAACTGTGATGGAGATATAAATACCTTGACCGTTAGAAGGATGATGGCGTAGGAGATGACGGGAGGTAGTTTGATTACCCTGATCAGCTGTTTGTATGTGTCAATGATGCCCTGTTCATTGTCAGCATCAGGGTCATCAGTTTCATGTTTCATAATCATAACAAGGGTTGTGGTTACAAAGAAAATGATGCCCCAGAAGAACATGAATCCTACAAAAAAAGAAAGCAGTTGTTGAGGAATGATTTCATAGATATGAATAGTTTTGGAATGCAATATTTCGTGTAACTTTTTGCTTACCAGCAAGGGTTACAACTCCAGTTTCTTGAGGTTCACTCCTAAGATATTTGTTACAAAAATCTGCTGATTCTAAGGCTAAGAAAAAAATGTTTCCAAGAAAATACCCTGCAGTTTGTCCAACAGTATTGCATGTGCTTGCCCAGCCAACATTTCTCCTACAAATATATGTAAATAAATGCACTCTTCTTTAAATCAACAACTATAAAGTTTATGCCAGTTTATAACAAATATTCTGATAACTCTGATATTCTGATATTCTTAAATTCTCTATATTGATCAACAACTGAAAATCTCTGATAACTTACTTAGACAGCATTGTTAAGGCCCAGCCATCAACTGCTATGTCTTGAGTAGCAGCCAGAAAATTCAGCATGAAGAAGATAGCTGTAAGCATGTAGATACTCACTCCACTACCACTTTTCTCAGTGCCTATCAAAGAGTCTACTCTATAGGATAAAAGCATCATAAATACACCAATCAGATATTGAATTGGAACCAGCCAACTCTTCCTTCTTCCAAAAGATGGGAAATACATTGAATCCACAAGTGGTGCCCAAATCAATTTAATGCTGAAGGGCCAAAATACAAAACTGAACACAGCTTGTTCTTTGTAACTAACATCTCGACTTTGTAGAAGCATAGGAACACTGCCTGCTACTCCAAGTGGTATACCCTGAAGTACGTATAAAAACATCAATAAAGCTACATTGCTGTAGTCTCCTTCTAAACCTCTGGGGTTTTCTTTAGATTCTCTTTTGGTTCCTCCAGATGAAAAGGGAACATGTGGAAATGAGTCCTCTCCTATGTCACCTTCCATAAAGGAGTGCACAGCTGACCGAGGGCGTTTTGTGGTCATGCTGGTTATTTTGACTAGTGATGACAGATATCCAAGAAAATTCTTCAACATAAATCAGTACTTCATTCTATTGGTTTTTCATCATTCATCCCTGGAAAATAAGAAGACAGTATCATTATTAACTGATGTAATAGAGACCTGATCTAACAGAAACATTTCTTTACATTTCATACGAGATGGACCTAACATTCTACATTGGAGCTAAATGATTATTGTTTTCAAAGAACAGGCAAATTAATTTTAGTTTCTCTAACAGTGAGATAGTTTCTCTAACAGTGAGATATGTAAAAAGGCAATGTTATCATGACCCTCTTACTCTTGCTAGTGTTTTCTTTTAAATATTTCCATTTCTAATTTTTTTCTCTATGATAACCCTTTGAAAGTAAGCGAAGTTGATTTCCTGATAATTCTGCTGGAATGTAAATTAGGAAGGTCGATAGGTCAGGAGCTACGGAGGCCTAGTATGCATGCAAATCTCGTGCGCATCCGTCTCTGAGTCTGACGCTAAGGAGGCCAAACATGCATGAACATTTCGTGCGGCTGCTGTTGTGTTTGACGTCAGTCGGCGAGGCCTATATAAAAATTGGGATGGGAATCCTCGTGTAATTTAAATCTATGTCTGCATTCTTAAAGTCTAAATCTACAATTTTATTTCACAATGAAATGGAAATATAAGGAATCACTGCCTAGTTAGTATAGTATGCCAGGGCTGAGGGACATCAACAATATTGGGAAACATGGGATAATTTATGCATAACGGGCTTCGCCCATGTTTATCCGATGTTTCCCACTATTGTTGATGCCCTGGCATACTATACGAACTAGACAGTAATTCCTTAAATAACATATCTACATCTATGAAAGGAAATGCTTGAATTTTTATGAGTAAAGCATTCCTTCCATGATAATTAAATGTTGTCTTTTCCCTAAATTCAATCAACTTTCCCTGGTATGATGGTAAATACTGCAAAACAAATGACAGGCCAGACAGGGTTCGAATTCAATCTGGACTTATAACTCTTAAGGGGGATGTACAAGCCACATAGTGGATCAAGTCTGGTGTAAAATAAGAAATACCAAGAATGTGCTCAATACTCTACCAAACTAGCCCAAAGTTACTCAAAGTGCTAATGCACTCATTACCTACTATTAGAGACCGAAATTAGTAAAAAATTAAGTTTATTTTGTTTTAATTAGGAGGAAATTAATCATGTTAGAACTGTGCAGCTACAGCATTCACGAGATGAAAAATGCATTGAAAATGATTTCAGTTCGATTCATTGATAATATGGCTACAACCATTTGTTTTGCTTTTTTCTTGTCGTTATCCATAATTCTTGAAAAATTCATTTTACATATGAGGGTCTTCCTGAGGCCATGTGTTTATTTTGTCCGCCATTCCTCTGTCACACAGAGTTCACATAACTTTGATTTTAGAATAAATGCAACCATAACAACACCAAGAAAAGAAATTACTAAGTAATAATCCTTAGGTTATATAACTTACTACTTTTATTTGTTGCATCACATCATCTGATTAATGAAAAAAATCAATTTTAACCCCACTCCAGCAAATCGGGAAAAACTGTTCTGTTTATTGCTCGAGTTTCCTCGTTAAATATCATTCCACAGAGCATGTGGTTGGCATGTGCATATATCTGCTGTGGATAGATGTGTTTATTACCATGATTATATTTAATTTTTCATGGAACGAGTCTTGATAATTTGATGGTTTTTTAAATCTCAAGAAAAAAGATAAAAAAGATGTGTTTATGGCTGGTCTCTTTTCTGTGGCGGTAGAAGTTATATTTTCAAATTGGGCTTTGCAAGGAGGATGCTTAGCTTTTAATTTGAAAATGTAAAACAATATGCGGTGCATGAAAAACAAATTGTAATTACATGTATTACAATTTCATTCAAAAAGTTGGTACATATGTCTTTTTTGTTTAGCAATTAGATAGAAAAAATAGTCAGTTATAGGATTTCCTTCAGGCACCTTAGATAAATAGCTAGATTGTTTGTGATGACCCACACATTGTATGGAGTAATGTTTGGACATAAAAACACATCTTGTCTCATTATGTTGACAAAGTTGTGAGCTCTCACTAACGTACGAAGTTTGATAACATATACTGAGACAGAGTTGTTTCTTTGATATTTAGTAGACGCACAATGTTTGCAAAGAAAGTCCATTCCTATGTTTTTTTTCGAAATAGTTCCAAACCTTCAGAAATTTTGCATTACTAGGTATGTGATGGAACATGTACTAGCCTTATATTGTTAAGACCACTTTTTATAAATTAAAATATTTGGTTGCCCGCTCTCCTTATTACATCCCATTACACGATATTTTTTTTCTTTTTCTTCCGTCAACAAATATGTTTAAATTTTAAGGAAATTTTTTTTTTCACCTATAAATACGGACCCAATAATTTTTCCCTGAGTTGGGAGGACCACCAAACGTCATTTTAAAGATGGTCTAAAATATTTCATTATGTTGATTGTTTTCTTTACTCTGTAAAATTGTTATTTTGACAATATGGGCAAATAGAAAAAAAAAGGTTTTTTTCATTAAATCTCTAAACCCACTCTGAATGATTTCATTTCTTTTCAAATGGTGCTCCAATGTGATGAAAATTGTAAATGTTTATTTGACACAATATGCTAGTAGGTACTAAAACAAGGTCATTCATATCGATTTTATGTGTTATATTGTTACTTTGGGCGCTTCTCGAAGTCGCTTCGGACTTAGAAGCCTAATTAATTAGGGGGCGGTTAAATTATTTCGTTCATTTGCGTGCTAGGTAAGAACCCGATACCTGTATATTTTGTATTTGCAAATAATTATATTGAATTTCGGCAATCAAATTCCTCAGCAAGGTATCTGAGGGGGCCCTAGACCCAGAGAAAAATCATATAGTCTATGTGTTAGGCAAACACGTTACAGTACTATTTAATTCATATATTCCAGCCATTGATTTTAAGTGTAAAGTCATCAACATTTTTTTTCTTTAAAATTAACCATAGCATATGCCACTGCATGCCATTCCGTCAGTAGTGCCCGGTTCGTATTTCAGAACAATAGTTCATTTCATCCACTGTTCAAAATTATCTTGAAAAATAGATTCCATTACCTTTACAAAATGTAACTGCACTTTCTGTGAAACACCTGTCGTTTAAAAACAAATTACACTGCAATTCGACGTGGCGAAACACGATTGTTTACTTCTCACAGGAAGTTAAACATACGATTATTAAGTTGTACATAGGAGGGAAGTCCTGATAAAATAGTATTTCAAATGACAAACAAAATATTCATCAACATATTTTGAAAATAATATCAATACAAATATAAAAATCAACAGAAAGATTTTCAACAGTAGTACCAGTGAGAAAAGAGAAAGACAGGAGAGAAAAAATAGGTACGACTTAATTATAGTCTGAAAGTGAAAGTAGACTATTTGCGGCTAAACCAAAACGCAATTCTAGGTATCATGTTTTCAAACGATGGATCTGGCATTGATGCAAAATTTATTCATAGTTATACTTGTGTGAAATCTGTTAGATAACCCTGAAATTTTCTTATCTAAAATTCACATCTGAATGTCAAATCATTGAATGAGCACGATGAGTAGTCGAATAGCCCTACCGTCAAGCATTATTTTCTTTAGTTTAAGCTGAAATTCGAAATTCGTAGGACGAAGAAAAACTTCGAGATAATTAACAATAAAATGCTGAAAGAATACTTAAAAGATTAAGCACCTGAGACTTTCAAATAATTTTAAAGTTTGTATTTGAGATATCAGTATAAGAGATACAAAAGTTCATAGTCAAATATTTGTTGAAATCTAAAACTTAAATTGAAGGTTCTCTAAGGGTTTTAAGTAAAATGTAATATGTCCAATAATATAGCTAATTAATAGTTATGTCACCAGCTTCACAGTTGTGTGAGAGTCAGTCAATATACCGTGTCTCAATAATATTCGCTAAATCAAGTACATTGTTAAATGTCTGCTATGTATCGTCTCGTATCCTATTTTCGACCGTATTGTATTTTCAACCTATTTTTCTCAATCTGTTTCCCGTGCAGATACCATGCGGTAGAACATTATTTTCGGTTGCTACTCTTGGAAAAATACCTTTCAAGCACAACTGTAGTGAAAATACCCAAAATAATTAATTCAACGGAATTCCCTCCGTGGTTTTAGTCCGATGTCAGAAATTATAGTCTTTTTACTAATGCACATTTTATCTGTTGATTAATCAAAGCCGTAATCGGTAAATTACAAAGATTTTTTAATGACATTTTCCCGAAAGAAAATTAAGATCTCTGTCAAAGAGACGCATGAATATTGAAATGAATGGGTGGATCAAACAATTTTGTTTTCTCCCTTAGAAATGGGCACTTTCTTACAGATTTTTATTGAAAAATTGATTAATCAAAGCCGTAATCGGTTAATTACAAAGATTTTTTAATGACATTTTCCTTAAAGAAAATTAAGATCTCTGTCAAAGAGACGCATGAATATTGAAATGAATGGGTGGATCAAACAAATTTTTTTTCTCCCTTAGAAATGGGCACTTTCTTACAGATTTTTACTGAAAAATGCAACGTAATTTCATTGATTTCTTTTGGAAATGCACAGCTCCTGACAGATGGGTTCAACCAATGAATAAATGTATTTGCAACTGAAATATCGAACTTGTTCAATGTTTTTTTGAAAGACAGCTAGACAAACGTATTTTTATTGCTTGGAATATCCAACAGATATTTAAAGCCAATACTGTTTTGTCATTGATACTATATTTAGGTCGAAAACACAAGACGCTAATATTTTTGTAGGTAAAAATGGACCCTCTCCAAATTATGGCATATAAATAAAATAAACAAAAAACTGCAATTTGGGTTGTTTAATTTTATTCATAGACACATATGCTAACATTTTAAGCCCATAGTTTTTCAGCTTCTATAAAGTTTGCAATAAATTAATAAATTACATCTAAATAGGTCGAAAATACAATACGCCAGGATATATTTTTAAATCTAGCAGATTCAGAAAACAGTTAATCAAATCTACCAAGTAAATTTTTGCAAATATCATACAAGTTATATATACATTTACAATAATGTAATTATTATGATTTTTAAGATAAAATTGTCTAAATTTTCATTTGTTTATAGTTGAGTGATGGGAATCCGGGGCTTGTTAAGCCATTGTTTGCGGAGAAGGGAGGAGTGTGTTGAAGAGGTGGACTTGGTAGCTATGGCCAAAAGTAGAGGAGGCATTGAAATCCTCGTGGACTTTTATTCTTTTGAACACATGCTTCTTCCAAAGTTCTGGAAAGGTTTAAGCAGTCTCAGAAACAATGAATACTTGAGAATATTAGGAGGAGAATATGGATCTATGGATAATTTCATAAGAAGATTTATTGAAATTTTCAAACAGTTAAAGATTTCTTTTGTGTTCTTTATGGATGCTACTAAAGGCTGCTCTGACGCCAATACACAACACAAGTTAGACACCCGGATGAAAAGACATCATAGGGACGTCAGTAATCTAAATGAGGTGATTAATGTTTGTAGAGGAACAAAGGAAATGTGTGACTTAGAGGAACAAATGTTTGTGAGACCTGTGTGTTTAGAAATCCAGATTGTCGAAACACTGAAATCTTGCGGATGTGAGTTAATCCAGAGTGTGACAGGGGAAGCAGATTTTATGATCGCCAAAGCTCTGCATGAGCGTGGTAAAGCTTTTGTGATTTGGAGTAACGATTCAGATTTTTGTATTTTTAAGAACTGCAGATTTATTCCAAATGAACTGTTTGACTTTCAAAATAGTCTACAAATAGGTCTTCCCATTGAAGTTCCTGTGAAGCCTGAGTCAGTTATGTGTGGTATAATCTCCACAGAAAGAGTCATGAACACTTTTGGGGTTGGTGGAAATTTTTATATTGATTTATGTATCTTTAAGTGTGACTTATAATTTTCATTTCTCTCTGTAACATGGTGAAGTTATCAGTTAGTATATCTAGGAGAAGATTAATTTTATAGTTTCAGAGTCACCATTTAATGACAGAACTGAGCATTATTGCTGGTAATGACTTCACCTCACAGTATGTCACAGAAGGATTAAATGGACAGCTAGACCTGCAGGGAAGAAAGAGTGTGGAAACTTTTGCAGAATGGGTTAATCGCTACAAAGCAATAGAAAACCATCCCATGTTATACAGAGAAATGGTAAAACATAGCTTTCAGGGTTACAATTTACCTTTGATGACTTTTTGATTTTAGGTATATGTACCAAATTAAGATAATCGATGACACCTGAACAAAGATGAAGTTGTGTATTTATTCAATTCAGTATTTGTCATTTTTACTTTTGAAAAAAAAAATATTCATTTGATTTTTTTCTTGTAAATCATGTATTCTTAAGGCTAAAAATGTCTCCTGTTTCAATTACAGACACATAATTTTGCCTTTGCCAGATCTGTGGAATATTCTAGACTGTTTTATGACCTGCAGGCCAGCCCAGAGGAAGTAGTACACAAAGGATACTTTTCAAAACTCTTAGCAGAGAAGATAACCTTAGTAAGACCAAAAATCAAACACCTCTTGTTGTACATGTATAGTTTTACCACTTTTTGTCAGAACAACATTTTGTTACTTTTTGATACAGTAAAACATGCTTATAGCAGTTATAACAAACATGCTTAAAACAAATTGATGCTTACAACAAAGTGATTCCTGTGACATCAAAATATGTTACAAACTTAATGAATATAACAAATAACAGTTATAACAAAGGAAACCTCCCATCCCAGGAATTAGTTATAAGCATGTTTTACTGTTTAAAGTAATTCAGCAATGCATGTCCTGTACTATAATCTGTCACAGACTCTAATTTTATTTTATGAAGCTGAAGTACCCCACACATTTGATGGCCATGCATAACAATTTCTACTGGCACCGCATGCTCCAGGAGGACACCACCTATGGTCAGCCCTGTATTGAGGTGGCGCTGGCTGATCTCAGATCTCATATCTACAGAATTGTCCTTCCTCGCCAAGAAAATCTTGTCAATGAGTATGGACGCAGTCCCTGGGAACCACTTAAGATTTCAGGGGTAAGCTTTGAGTGATGCAGGTGCTCGTTATAGGGTATCATATTTTATTTTTGGAAACAGGGTAACATTTTAAGATATGCAAATCAAAATTTTGCATCCAATAAAAAAAGGAATATATTTTTCTCCCCAAAAAAGTTTAGATGTGTTTTTTTTTAACAAGAATGTAGGATTTAAGACTTAGGGCGAATTTGTTTCTCAAAAACTGGGTTTAGATTTGAACCAGTTTTGTAAACTTATCATTTGTTCCACAAACTGGTTTTAAACTAGTTTAAACCCAGAACCGAATTTCCATTTGTTTTTGCTGTAACTGAAACCAGTTCGTTAAACCAACCAAACCACCTCCAATGGTGGTTTATTCGGTTTACGAAAGAGCGGGAAGTATTCCAATATGGCGGTGATGAAAGATGGTGACTTTTCTAATAAAGAAAAAAGTTATAAATAATTGTTTTTTCGAGGACAAACAACTCTTTTGACTAAAATGCTACATTCTGATATTTGATGTATTATATATAAGGCTTCAGAGAATAGATAAATGCCGCATAATGAAAATAATGGTGTTTGTTCAATAATGATGAACAGAATATGTTAAATATTTCTTTTCTAAAATAAGTTTTGAATCATTTGGACAAACTTCAACATGTATGGTAAATTGTAGAACATACTATAAAGACAGCTTAAATATTGGAAATCTAAAGAGTAATTATATAAATACCAGAGTGTTTATCTTTCCATATGTAAAAAATATGGAAATTGTTCATTTGATTAATCTTTGAGGCATCAAAAATATAAATACTGCACTTTAACTATAAGAAAGATAATCAAAGAATATGAATACGTTATAATTTCTTGGATTCTTATATTAAGAAAAAGATTTTAACAAATTTATTTGCATGCGTAAATTGGTTAATACATGTATGTTGTTCTGCATCTTTTTGACGCCATCTTAAAATTGTACATGATTGAACTGTTCATTTGTTTTACCGACGTAAACCGGATTGAAATTGAAACCAGTTTGAAAAACTAGTTTAAAACCTTAAACCAAAACCAGAACCAGTTTATGTGCAACAAATTCGCCCTTATATAAATTGTTGCAGTACAGTGTACAAATGGGTAGGCAATAAATGTGTTAATAAAAAAAGGTATGTTCATATATATTTCACAGATTTTAGCTATTGATGACCCAGAAATCCCACCTGTTCACAAAATTTATGAAGATAAGACATTCTGGAACCTAAATAGCTTTCATCATATCATGTCACATATAGAACCAGGTAAAACAAACAAAACAATGTCTACTTAAAAAATTGTCAACTCTTTGTCTGAATACTTATATTTACTTTTATAATAGACAACAATGGAAATAAAGGTCAAACAGACATCTCAGCTTTGCTATTGGATATTGAAGAATATGTTTCTTTATCAAACAACTTTAATTGTCAAAAAAATTAAAATTAAATCACAGTGTAGTACCATTTTCTTAGCATAATAGATTTATGAATAATTAAGCTTGAAAGAAATGATATGTTCTGTTGTAGTGGTAAAAACAAAATGGTTTGACCGTTATGGTAGGAAGAATGGTTTTATTGTGTACTGTCTGCGGTACTTCCTGTTGTTAACCTGGGGCCGGAATCTTCACGTTACTCAGCAGGAATTCCTGGCCCTGTGTGCCCTGGTCTTTGCCCGACCCCGGGAGGAACACTATCAACAGATCCGAATCCGCCCCACACCCAGATGCGTTTCCATGGGAAACTGGTTCCTTGTAAGTTTATGTAGTCGTCTGAATATTTATGTATACACAAGGTTGTGGGCTTGTGGTGCATACACAAAAACTGTTGAATGAATGGTTAGCTGTATTTAGAAATTGAATTTTCAATTCATGTACCGGGTAACACCTTTTTCTAAACCCAATACAAGAGAATGTCAACTTCATGCTAGTGGCAAAGAGCAGATTACATGGAATTAAATGGTATTATCACATAATTGTACTCTTCCTTCTCTCAAGGAAACTTAATAGTTATTAATTTGTGATAGTGAATTAATTTAGAAAAAGAAAACTTATTATCCCCTAGCTTGAAAAGTGGGAGGTAAATAGTGATCGGGATGTCTGTCTGTTACGCTTTGGGGTATCCATTTCTTATCTGCAACTCTGCAACAGAGACAGTGGGGGACTAAAATTCTCTGAATTTGCTTGTTTTAAATTCCAATCAAATAGATTTAGTGCATCACAACCAGAAATAAATCATTGTGTTTTACTGATGTGTCCACTTATCTGTAGTTTTTGGAACAGAAAAAGGACATTGTGCTTTTAGAGACTTAAGAGATGGTTTTGCTTTTTTTGTTTTGCCATAATTATCAGACACTGACCAATAACAAGAGAGACTGTATATTTTGATTTAGGTGGTCAGTGTAAATCATCACTGCCTGTGATATTTCATGGCTTATTTGACATATCCATCACAATCCTTATATCTACAGATTTCTTGATCACGAAAACTGCTTAATTAATGCATTTTCCACATTAGAGGAGATTTTCTGTGTTGGTGTCAGTTATTCTTTTTTTTATCATAAATTAATGAGTGATTGCTTCTGATTGACATGTTATTTTTGGCCTTCTGTGGAGAACACTTTTCATGCTAATGATTATCACATGTATGACTATATGAGGACATTGACTCTTGATCCCAAAAGCCAGCAGTTTTCTAGCAGTTCATGTATTACATATAAAATTACAAATTATCATATTATTTGTCCCCAAGTATGCAATTCTCATACATATCGTGTTTGTATTTATTCATGTATTAGCCCAAATATTCAATCATTTTATATGTTCAAGTTTTCTGAAAATGTACTGAAAGTGCATCTTTATAATCATCAATATTCAAACAAAAGGCTACATGTGGTCTTCTATGTTTCCCAAATTTTGTACAGTGGACTTAAATTGATATGCACGATGTCCCTGGGTACTGATCAATTTTCAGCTTGCCTCGACAAAGTTGGGGAGAGCCTATGTGATACTCTCGGCTTGGTTTAAGTATCCCATGGTAAAATTTCTGGTCTCATTTCCAAGTTACTATAAAGCCTATAGTGAACAAACTTAAAAAAAAATAGTACTACAGTGAAACTTGTCTAATCTGGTTGTTGTGTATTCCAAAACCTTGCCTAATACAACATAATTAATAAATTCAGCTGTTTAAAAATGTCTAATACAGAGGGTTGTCTAATCTGGCCAATTTCTTTAGAACCAGTGATGTCCAGTTTAATCAAGTTTTACTGTAGTAGTTTTTGGGTGCATTCCTGGGCCCAGGTGATATTAGATTGCATTATGTAGTTCTCAGGTAGATACACACTTCCTATACTGTATTACACGGCAGTTAGTAGCCTTGGGCTGACATGTTTCTTGGTGTAGGGACTTCAGAAAAACAACACTCCTGCACTGTTATAATTTATACATGCATTCCATAGCTGAATAGAAAAATACTTGTTTGAGTGTAGAAATGAGAAAATGTTACCAAATACATGTATTTGCAATGAATAGTTATTTTGAAATATTGGTACTCAAAACATATTCAAAACAAATTTATGGAACATAATGAACATATGTTAATTTCTCTGTTTTAATATGTTTATTGGATGAATGAAATGTAAATACAGTATTTGTTTTTTAAAAAATATTTAAAGGAATATTTCAGTTTTACAATTAAAATGACATACTTCAAGAAATATGTCTGGGTGAAAAGTATCAGCCATATCTCCATAAACTTTCACAAAACTTGCATTCATCTGAGAACACAGAACACTCTTTTTTTTCAATATTTACTTTACCTATTTCAGGACATTTATCGTCATGCCTTCCATTTTCTGGGAAAGCTTCTTTTCCTGACCCATGAGTTACCACTGCCTTTGGAGATTTTCTGTGGATCAGCATGGACCTGTTTCTACATGACTTGTAAAGACGACAGTAAGGATTTTATAAGAAAAACTAGAAATCAGTGTTATGTAACTTATGTTACATTGTAGAAACATTAATTTGGAGAAATTTATTTTAAATCACCATGATGAGCAGTATGAAAGAAAATGGGTTTCAGCCATTCAGTTTCTATTATCTTTGAGTATACATTGATATCACTCCTCATTAAGTGGTAGGAAAACTGTATTCAGGGTTATTTTGGTCCGATGTTATTTTTGGTCTTGTACACTTGCAAACAATTTTTCCCCATTTCAATTTCACCCAGTAATGATTCTGTTTAAGAAATTTTACTTTGTTCTTTGAGTTTTGAATTAGCCCACCTGTGAGGAGGGCAAAAGGGGCAAAAATGAAAGGGGTAAACATTTTTCCCTGTTTACAGTACATGTGAAATTTTTTGCATGATTTTGTATCTGGTCCTTGATTGTTGTTTCAATCTATTTATAGCATACTATTCAGCCTCCACACAGACTACCCCAGAAGTCCTTTATTGGATACAGGATCAGATGAATGCAGTGGTTAGTGACAAGCGTCACATGATCAAACACATCACAGAGGGAGTGTTCGAATTCAATGACAGATTTTAGCCTCATTCAGCAGCAGTGTTGTTGATTGATGAATTTTCTGAACACTTGTGTGCCATTAATATAGTGCTGATGTCATTGATGATGCTGAGTGTTCCCTTTTCCTATATCTAAGAAGAGTTTGATTGTTAAGAATTGTTTATGACTTGTGTTAAAAATTCAGTTGAGAATTTCTATTGCAGAACACATGCATATGTTTAGCTTTAGTAGTGTTTAGCCTAATTTTAAATTTGTATTTATTTCCCTTCATGGATTATTCCAAAAGAGTTTTTTTTCACAAAAAGAATTATTGTAATAAATCAGGTTAATTAAAGAAAGAATGAATCTATGCCTTTCTAAACTAATAGTAAGAAACTTATCTAGTCTATCCAATTTGCCATAGGGAAGTAATCAAAATTAAAATTGTTTCCCATGGTAAATTTTTGACGCAAATTTAAAGGTAAAATTTGCGGAATGTTGTTGCTTTTCTTATTACAGTAATAAAAGGCTTTATAATTTTGATATATATTCTTGCTTTTTTTAAAAATAATAAAAATCCCTTTTCCCCATTTTCCTCCAGAATTAACATGAGGAAAGTGTTTTGAAAAGGATGAAAATTATGACAATCGTTGTTTTCACCAGAAAAAAATCGTATTTTTTCGCCCTTAAAGTAATAATTTATTTAATAAAATTCGTAATCCAACATTTAGGTAGTAGACAGAAAGTCCGGTATAGGCTCTATGTTGGATTGAGTTACGTCACTGTATACCCTTTGCTTGACTTGTCAAAGTAAGATCGCTTAGTTACGTTGCTTGTCAGAGTGACGTAATTGGGTAGCATTGAATCAGGTTATATCGTAGGGCCGGTGTAGTGTACAAAGAATTTATCACTGTAGTACACATTCTGGATACTTTATGACCCAAGAGGATTGGGAAGAAATTCGCTAGGACATCACAGTTGAAACATGCGAAGGATAGGTGTCTAAATCTTTAGTCCGCACTGACATTAGGATTTTTGTGAAATTTGGATTTATAACTATAAAAAAAATATGATTGGATAATTTATTGTGTTATAATATGCTGTGGAAGATAATGAAATTTTCTATTGGACTATTTGTTTGTTTTGCGTGGTTCGCGCCTTTTGTGTTAGGGAATGGGTTTCTTAAGTCCCCCACCAGCCGTTCATCAGTGTGGCGATATTTCGGGGAGGCACCGTGGGGGGACACACTCACTCAGAATACGGAGGATATGTCACTCAATTGTGGAGGAACTTATGTAAGCATTCCGTACACCGCCAATCAATTGTTTTTAAATGGGTTAATATAATACCTTTAAAAAAATAATAACCCAAATCAGGTTTTAAGTTATTGAAAAACTATTGTATTTTAAATTACTAATTTTATTTTTAAACTGGTGGCAATTGATAGATTTCAAACAATTCGAGATCAATTCCTATTAGTCCGAAAAAGCTTACGTTTTCCAGGCTTTTTTGATTTTGATATTTTACGTGCCAGGAAAATATTAGGGAATGTAAAATATCAAAATCGTAAAAAAAGGCCTGGATTTTTCAGACTAAATTCCTATATGTACAACTGTAAATTCCTTAACTATTAAAGAATTCAACGTAAAAAGTCCAGTTGAAGATAATTTCATACCTTGTAATAGTCAAAACTTAACTCTAAAAACCAAATCACAAACTGAATGCGGCTTTTATATATGGACCAAGAGGCATTTTGCACGCCTTGTTCGTCCATCTCCTTTAAATGCTAGCCAATACACATGTATCAAATATATATCTTTAACTTTTAGATCGTATCTACTTTCATGAAACTAATTAAGTTTTATTGAAGACATCAATATATTAACATTCAGAAGTTGTAAGTACAGTAAAATTCGGTTTGTACGAACACAGATATTTCGAATTCACGGATAAAGTGAGGTTATCATAGATCCCCAACTATATAAATTTAACGAATTCCTTATATGGATAAAACAAATTACGGATATAACGAAGTTATTTCATAGGTCCCAAATGACTTCGTTTTAACCGTGTTTTACTGCACTATCTCATAACTTCTTCTTGTCACATAAGAGCAAAAGAAATTTGGGGTTAGTGGTTCAGTTCATTGCAAGGATTAAAGATATGACCTACGGAATGTTTCTCAGTGTGATGCTTTGAACAGTTAACATAAAATAAAATTGAAGGTACATATATTCCTATATTATATGGGACAAGGAATTATCGCACATGCATCACAACTACAAGCCTAACTATTCTATCATTCATTACCCCCCAAAAAAACCCCATTAATATTCCTTATATTCTTCAAGTTTATCGGTGTCCTTAAGAACCCTTCCGTCTTTTGGCAGTGTTTCAAGAAACTGCCTTTAAATTGAAATAAATCAAATATATTTTTATTCTCTCTCAGACTGATGGAGACCTGACGGGAAAATGCGGTCAATGTGGGGATTACGTCGGGGGATCAAGACCAAACGAGGCCCCTAACGGACAGTACGCTTCCAAAAGGTCCACCTACATCTACCGAGAAGGGGGTGTAATAAACGTCACGGTGCAGGTCACAGCACGGGCCAATGGCGGCTTTTTCAAATTCAAACTTTGTAAAACAGATTCCACTACTGCGGCTTCTCAGGCCTGCTTTGACCAGAATCCCCTGAAACTCGCCAATACGGCGGATCAGACGATCATACAGATACCGGATATGGACGGGGATATCGTTGTTCCGCTCCAGTTACCAGCAGGACTGACATGTGATTACTGCGTCATGCAGTGGACGTGGGTGACAGGTAACAAAATTCGTAATTAAATTAAATTTTGGAATTTAATCTGGTTTAGAAGTCTCATAAGTTTTTGCATTTAAACTTAATATTTTTTCCCCCTTTTTTCAGCCAGAGACTGGAGATGTGGCAGTATGAATGGTCAGTTGGTTTGTGGTATGGGATACGGCATGCAGCCCACCTTTGTAAATTGTGCCGATTTCACCATTCTTTCCCAGGGTGCATCTGTTCCGGCGGATTTCCACTGGCCGGATTACAACTCTGTATACGCCACCATTCACGGAGGACACACTGGCTCTGGGACCACGACAGGTATATATACTTAATAGGTTTGCAGTGTCCTTGTAAATGACCATGATAGGTTCCTCACTCATAAATTTAACATTAATCAACGAAAAATGACAAAATTGTGATATTCTACTGTTTGTTTTTCCTAACAGCACCAGCTCAAACTACATCTAACCCTGTTGTTGTCATCCCTACAACTACTCCAGTAACAACTCCAGCAGGGCCCGCCACCACTACTCCATTCCCGATCATCACAAATCCACCGAGTACAAGCCCTGCCCCCGCCACAACAACCGGTGCTCCTCCAACCACCACTGACAAACTCATCATCGTAACACCAACACCTAACCCTCAGCAAACCACCGGGCCACCATCATCTCTAACTACCACCCCACCACTACCACAGTCCACAGAAAAACTGATTCCCGGCCCCATTATTCCACCCATTGCCCCAATACCAGTGGCGCCTGTTGCTGCTGGGGGTTCCGGAATTTTAGGTGGTTTATCATTGGGAAGCATGATAGCACCTCTAGGACTTGGTCTTGGTGGACTGATGCTTTTGATGTCGATGAATGGAAGAGAAAACAGAGGAAACGTTGAGTACATAGATATTCCACCTGTGTCTATGCCCATGATTTCCCAGCCAGTACAGCCAATGTTCTCCCCACCATACGTCCCGTCATTCGGTTACACAATGCTGCCAGCGCCTGTCGTTGTCCCAATGGTGGAGGAACCTGTTCCAGTCAAGAAGAAGGGATACGGGAAAGGTTACGGTAAACAAGGAACAAGTTACGGCAACAACAATTACAGAGGTTATGGAAACAGAGGGAAGAATTATGGAATGGGCATTGTAAATCCTGGCTATGGAGTTAATGGAGGAGGCTATGGTTATAATGTACAATATCAACAAAATTATAATCCAACGTCATACGGAAACAGTCGGCCAAACAGAGGAGATGAGCAGTTTTTCCAGCTTCCCAGCAACCACGCCTTCACCAGGATGCAATATGACGAAGAACCGGAAGTCAATAAAGTTAAAACAAAGGAAGTTATAGAAAATCAGCCACATAAATTTGATATCTCAGCGTACAGTAAAAAATGCCCAATTGCACAACAGACGTGCAAACCCAGATATGGCGCAAATGAACCCACGGTATACGGGGCTGTTGATATAGTCAGTATGATATGCGATCTGCACTGCTCTGCAAGTAATCCTAACTGCCCAGCAGAGACGTGCTCGTGCACGTGCAAAGAAGAGCCAGCAGGCGATTTAAATTTGCAGGCCAGAATAGCCGCTGCAAGTCTGTTTGGAAAGAAATGATCAGCAAGAATTATTTAAGTTTCATTTATACTGCAGCAAAAGATGTTAATTCAGTGCGATATGTAATTTTTCTCTGTTTTGTACTGGTATTTTTTTTACGTATTTAAAGAGGTCCCAATACTCACAAAATACTATTTTTCTTGTCAATTCTAATGAAGTTGTTAACAATATGGAGTAGCTCTGTCACTCCAAGCGTCAGTTTAAAATCACTATGGAATAAGAAAAAAAGCAAAAAGTGTATTAACATTTTGAGGACTATATTTATATGTATTTACCATCAGTGAAATGTATGTATAATAAGATTTCTTTGTTATAAAACGATTGTGGAATGATTGTTTGTAGTTGTAGATACTGAGCCCCATACAGCGAGTGCCAAAAATCTGGTGGTTGGGTTCTATACTTCCATACTGTTATCATCTCCCTTTCCTTGATTCTTATATAGGGATGAACAAACATATAGATGGATTTATTTTGTTTTCTTGTATTAATATCCATTATTCAAGAAAAAAAATCAAAGAAAGTCAAGAGGGATTGTAAATTTAATTGGATCATTAAATTATGTTCTTGTAATTTGGAATATACGATGTACATGTACTAGCGGTGCTTCACAAGTGTGTTACAAACAATGTCATTCGAATAAATCGTTTTACTGTTGTTTTGTCTTATTTCAAAATCTAATTTTCACTAGTTTCTTAAAGAATTCCTAGAATTTCTCATCACCACAAAGAAAATTCCACACAAAACACTGAAAACAACTGAAATAAGTAACAGAACGCTGCTTATTAAATTGTTATTGCACAGAAGGGAAGGCGACAATTATTTCAGTTATTATACATAACTTAACCTATAGAAAATCATTAACCTATGAACTCATAATAATGAACCAATAATACGACATATCATAACTGAATGACGAAAAAAATTGTCGTCAGATTGTTTCACCGGAAGAGGGTTAATGTCACAATAACCCTATAATGATAAACCATGAGTTAAAAATGGTGTAGTTGTTGCTTCTGAGAACTTAACTATGATGTTCCAAATGAAGGAATTAACTTTTTGTGTTCTGTTCGCCCTGGGCATATTTGTCGGGGTAGAAACTCAGGGAACGGGACCGAGAGCGTTCTTGAAATGTCCAACAGCACGTGCCGCTACTTTTATGTACTTTGCCGATATATGGACCACGGTGCCAGAACCAAACACCGAGTACGATTCTCTGAACTGTGGAAACGTCAAGGTAACGGTTTCAAATGAACAGAATATTCCCCAATTTCCTTTGGTAATCAATCAAGATTTCGAATAATAAGCAGTGCTTTATTGAAGAGAGTTATTTTGCAAAATTGTACAAAAATTCATTAACAATGACGATATTAATAAGAAATTCACAAAAACTTTATAAAGTTTCAATAATGATCTGAATAATCAAATATATATACATGAATATCCATTAGGCTGAGTTACGATATACATTTGAACCTAACTTCTTGGGTTCTACAAACGTCGAAGCATTAATTCTTGTTGGCAACAAGTCTATGAATTAAAATTCTTTGTTATTCATAGTCTTTCTGTACATTTCATTGACATTAAATATACAATATATATTACTTTGATCTACAATTAAAATATAAAATTGTATTCTTATCTGTAATAATGTCATAACCACTAAGTTATCTAAATACACTGAAATGTTATTATGGAAGGGTTACTTCCATAATGGCAGAAAATCGTGCGATCTTTTGGAGAAGATCCTTCGTGTAGTAGAGACTATAACTCAAGATGAAGTATACACTTTGTGTTAATTAGTTAGTAACCCTTGGGATACCCATCCATCAATATAAGTAGACAAGGTTGGCGAGTTTTTGTGCATACCGCCATTACCGGGTACATGATTTCATGTCTTCAACAGATTTGCCTTAATTCCCCGATATAATGACATATCCACTGAAATGTACCTGGTTACTACAGAATTCATTCTCAATTTGCTACTCACTTCAGTTCTCCTAATAAATTAAAATTGAGAGACCCCAGTCTGTAAGTCAAATAAAATACTAGTACATGTACATGAATATAAGTCTTCAAAAATATGTCTTTACTATAATGCTGTCAAGTAGCGAGATCTCATACACATTGCAGAAAATTCACCTTCAGTGCATATGTATAGACCTCTATTCAATACTTCCCCCTTGTGGATTTTCCTGCAAAAATGCCAAGATTCTGTATTGTGATGAGAATAATAAAAATCGGCTGCTTGGCACCTTTGAATATCCCTTAAATGATAATTAGTGAGGGTCTTTTCCCCCCTTGATATGATACTTAGTATATTTAACAAAAAAAAAGTCTGAGAAAAAGTACATTTTATTCATGTACAATCTTTCCATTCAAACAATTCATATATACGTTTTGCTTTCAAGCTCATGATTACCATTAATATAAGAAAAAAATTCTCTGAGACCGTTATGCATAACACTGACCTGTGAACTGTCTTGCATTCTAACAAAAATACATGTACATATAACACATGTATAAATGTCACGTAGTTTTGAAAACATTCAGAAAAAGGTGTCTCTTTCTTGGTCAATACAATTTTAGTAGAAACTACTAGAAAGGTTTCATTGTAACAAACATAATAAAAGGTAAATCAAAGATCACATTAAAATAAAATATAAAACAAATGGTATACATACATATGTGCTTCAGTTAACGTATACAGAAGTATGTATAGTTCTTTAATGAGTGCTTCGATTAACTTCTAAAGAAGTCTATATAGATTTTGTTAATATTAAATAAACATGTGAAAAAAAAACATATTAAAATACATTAAAACCCAACCATAATGATGCCTATTTATCATAATGTTCTTTCACAGAGGGAGGGTTTTCCAAGACTCTCTCCAGGACCCCCTATCTAGAAATCTACTGTAGACCATATATCAGTATATCCACAACTCTGCTTCTTCATGTAAATCCATATTATCCACAGCTTTAATTTTTCTCTTAGATTTTGCATGGTGACCTAGATGGAAGATGTGGTGTGTGTGGAGACTTCTATAATGCACCGAGACACAATGAAATTCCGAACGGAAAATATGCCGCCAATCGACAACCCACTTACCTCTATCGGGAAGGCTCGGTCATTAATGTTACTATTGAGGTATCCGAAAACGGCAATGGTGGATACTACATTTTCAAGCTCTGCAACCCGAAGAATGCCTTAGAGGAAACACAAAGTTGCTTTGATGAGACAGTTCTGAGTTTAGCTAATTCTCCCAATGTTAAAAAAATATATGTTCCTAAGGTTAACGCTTCTGATGACATAGTAGTACCTTTACAACTACCTTCTGGATTCTCATGCAAACTGTGTACCATGCAGTGGACGTGGGTAACAAGTACGTATGCATCAAATTGTGAGATTGTCATGGAATCAATCCTTTGTTTCTAAATGTATATTTTTAATAACATTTGCTTATTGATAGAATAAAACAAGAATAGTTCGAAACATAATTTTACCCAGGTGTTTTACTTGCCTTGCAGACGTTGACGAGGGTTGTGGTGTTATTGAAGGCACACGGATTTGTGGTAAAGGTCTTGGCCCACAGACGACCCTTGTAAATTGTGCTGATATTTCAATTATTCCAGAATCTTCACAGATTCCGACAAATTTTCCTTGGCCTGATTTCACTTCAAAATATGATAGTATGACACACAAAGGTAATATAGCATATTTTGATATTTCACTCAAACGATATCTACAAGTATTTTCTTTTTTCTTATTTTTACAGGTTAAATTGTCTTTTTTTCTCTCCTTTAATTATTTGATTTTTTTCCATTAAGAAGATAAGCACCGCCCTACTGTTCAGACAACAACGCCTAAACTAATTATAGACAGGAAGGAAGTAGCCACGACCCCGCCCATAAACAAGCCTACTCCTTCACGTCCTATAATTCCTAGGCCAAAAAGGCCCTATTTAAGAAGACGACTGAGACCAAAAACAAGACAAACAATACCCCCCAATATTCTTATCAAATCAGAGAAAAACCCCGAGACGACCAAAAGTCCAACTGTGGATAAGAAAAAATACAAGAAAGGAGTTGGTGGACTAGCCATTGGTCTTCTAGAACTACTGATCCCGAGTGGTCTAATGTTAGGTTTGGGTGGAATGCTTTATGATCGCTATGAACAAAATCAGCAAAACACACTACTCGTTGCACAACCTGGAATGGTGGTTAATGGCGGTGTCGGCATAAATCCTGCCGCAGCCGAACACAGAGTTCTTGTTAATGCTCCTTTGGCTGCTGGGGGTCTGACAGGTGTTGCAGGAATTCCTACAGCAGGTGCCCCGATGAACCCTGTCCCTATCGCTGGTTTGTCCCCTGTTTTGACTGGAATGCAAATAAATGATGCACAGATACAACAAATCATTCCTCTTATCCCTGTTTTGTCGGCTCCACAAATTCTCCATTTAATTCCAGAAAACCGCGTAATGCAAGTCCTAATACCCTTAATGGTAGAACGTCGTCGTCTGGTTCGAGTCTTTCCACACTTTACACCTGATCAGATAACGCAAATGCATTTACAATATCATGCGATGCAGAGACAAGGCATTATAGATGGAGGACTCGACGGTCGAGGTATTCTAACTGATGCTGGTCAAGGTGGTCTTGGTGGTGTAATGCAAGGTCAAAGTGGTTTCAGCGGTATTACTCAACGTCAGGGTAATCTCGGTGGTGTAATTCAAGGACAGGATGGATTTGGAACAAATGTTATCATGAATCAAAATTTCCCAAACCAGGTTGGAAATCAACAGAGGAATTATTACACTTTCCAAGGCAATCAAAACTCTGGATTCTTTGAAATGCCCCAAGGTCACTCCTTTACGACAAATACTACTTTGACAACGACTTACTCAAAACCCTCCAGAGGGGACCTAGCTAACCCAGAACTAGAATTTGACAGGGAGCCAGGGGTAGTAATTGAAAGAGAAACGAAGAAATCCCCTTACAGCAAAAACTGCTCGCCAGAAAAACAGGTCTGCAAAAGCAAATTTACAACAAATGAGCCGACTATCTATGGATCGGTTTCCATCATGAAAATGATCTGTGAAATGGAATGCAGCGACGGAAAACCGTCTTGTCCAGCAGTATTGTGTATCTGTGCTTGTCCGGAGAGTGAGGATGGTTCTCTGATGAAATTACTTTTTGATGTAAGATAAAACATTCCAGGAAAAAAAAAGTTTTGCCTTTAGATATTGGCATATCATTAATTGATCGGCGTACCTTTCATGGAAATAAACTTGATTTCCCACCATGATTTTGTTGTTCTCTGTGTTCATTTATATCAAAACATTAAATATTTACATGGATTGAGTTTGTTTAATGAATCATCTCCTACTCCTGCATGTCTTACTAGACATGATAATGGTTCTTAATACAAAGGTCAATTAAGGGAATTAAATTTCTTTCTCTTTGCTTCCTATTCAGACATTGAAACAAATTGTGGACATCGTTCATTTTTAGCCGGGCTTATTGCTCAAAGAGCAATTGCCGGCTTATGTTATCCTGTTCAAGGCAGGAAGTCGACCCCATAGTCGCCATTTTAAAGTTACATGCAAAAATATAGCTCTTACTCTCAACCGCTTTTGAGATAATGCAAACGCTAAATAAAGCAACAAAAAATAAAACGAAGTTTTATCTATATAAATAAACATTAGTAGTAATGACTTTGAAAACTTCAGTGCTAAGTCAAAGAACATAGTTCATTAGCATAAGAATTTTTGATAATCAATGTTATCGTAGTTCTCTACACATACAAGGTAAAGCAGGAGAGGGAACCAGACTGGCCTGTTTGTTTACATTCAACTGCAGTACCAGATAAAATCTGATACTGACAAAATCGGACCGTGGTATATGATTGAAAAACTCACTGACAGTGTCTTATAACTTATATTGATAGTTTTAAAATAACTTTTTCATCAGAATATCAACATGATTCATGTAAGAAATTCATTCTACTCTGTAAATGAGCCCGGCTCTCTGTACTTCTGAGTACTTTGATTTTCATTCGTACTTAAGGAGCATCTCTTTGCAAAACATTTTTTTTCAGGACAATGTTATATGCATGTAATAAGAAAGCATGATCCTCCATTTGATATAAAATACAATCTATAGCCATCTGTACACTATTACACTATAAAGAATTAATTCATGTATTCTTAACACTGTGTTAGATCAAAATAGCTTGCTAGAATATTTTACTTACTTGTATTTTCCTCATTAAAGTCAGCAGCTTTTCATTATCAGTGCTTCGTTGTTTTTGAAGATTTTTCCTAGGTACGCACAAAATGGATTGGAAAATTCACGCTGTATGATTTTCCCAAAGAAAAAAGAACAATATAAGACAGTCCATAATAAGAGGGGTTTTTTTTATATGTAAAAGATTTCTTTCCTTTAAAATACTAGTGACCTGGTATATTTCATTTTTGTACACCACCATAATGACAGAAAACAAATGGATGAAAGCAATTTCATATTTCTATCATAATTAAATAAACTTTAAAGTATTTTAAATAGGCACAACTTATGCTTAGATATGAACTTTATCCTTTTCATTTATTTTAAATGGAAAAATTAATACTTAAGTTGATTAACTTATTATAAAATAGACAACCAAAATGAATACTGTTAAAATGCAACATCATCTTATTATCTTAATTTTAAGTAAAGTTCAATGTATAAATTATTATGAATAATATGCCCATTTCTAATTAAAAGGAACTAAATTAATTAACAAGAGAGCCGGATGTGCATTACATAATAATACTGGGATGGGTTTTTCTTTCAAATACATGTACGAAGAGTATCATAAAAACGGTATTTTTTTAAAATAAAAAGAAACCTTGAAGGCATATTTATTAGTGGCCTTGTGCGCACGTGCGGTTTTCATCTCAGGCGAAATTTGTTGTTTGCAGACTGACGTGCATAGATTTAACATATTGTAGACAGTTTGTCAAACGGTCAGCAGATAAAATAATTTCGACAGGCAATATATAGATATAGAAGTTCCCCCGGGCACCTGTCACAGCGAGAGAAAAAGCGGAAATCTTACACTTTGAAAAAAAAGAGATACTTAGTTTGTCCCACCCTACATTTACTTGTGACTCTACCGATTTAAACCCAGAATGGACTTTGTCTCTTTAATTGTCGTGTTCAATTTATTTGGTGCCGTCAGAGGATTCAGCTATGGTGCCCCGGAGGATTTTTGTCAGTATGAAAATTTACAAACAAGAAATGCAGAAATGATACCCGGTCACAGGGGAGTGGAGGCCAGAAACGCCCTAGAACCTGCCGGGTACAGGTTCATAGTCGGTCCGGAAGACAGTACCGGAAATAGAAAGGGTGAGTACAGACTCTTCCGGGACATTTACGTTATAACAAAAGAAACATTAATAGATGGGTAGGTGACTTCACTGTCATTGCAGTACTTTGCAATGATTCATTTGAGGTTGCATTGATATTGTTAGAAAAAAGGTCATTATGTAGATAGCAAAGAATTGTCTTTATAAATATCCAAGAATTGTTCCACATTTTGAAACTTAGCATTTTATGTTTATTTCTTGAAAACTGATTCATACAAGATATAATGGGTTTAACTACAAAAAATAACAAAAAAATGAAGAAAAAAAATCAACAGGTTAAAAGCCTAGAAAACATAGAAAATTATTTTATGCCATTAAGCCGTCATCTTTTTTGGTTTTACATTTAGCTGTTGTCCATTTGAAGGATTTTTGCTACATATCCGGTTGAACGAACGTTTAACAGGAACTTAAAAGAAATGTTTTTGTAGAACATTAAATAGTTAAACTCGTCTTTTCTTAGAAATGTTAAGGTAATGTATACAGTCCTCACTTAATTTTATTGCTGTCTCAACAGAAAAATGCCCTGTATCCGACTTATGTATCTTGTTGGTTCATAAGGACACGTAGGGATAAAATTCCTTTTTCGCCACCTGTCATTTAGCGACGCTTTTCGGAACCACAGTTGTCAGTTTGATTCAGATTTTATGTATTTTGTGGCCTCACCGTCCATCTGGGACACCCACGCCTGACTGACCACGTGTTAAAACGCACAACAGACCTGTCTTCTCTAGGAGTCTGACAAAAACTCATTTCTTTTTATAATTTATGAATTTTTTATTTGCTTGTGACAACATAAACATAACTTGTTTCTTCTTGAATCAAATAAACAGCCCATTTTATATTCTAACGTCAGAATTCAAACGTCAGAATGATTTCTGACGTAGTAATATAATTTCCGTGATCGACTTCAAGTTAGATTTCCACATTTCAGCAATTTCACTTCCGTATAAATCAGTTGAATTATATCTTAATTTATACCTTTTTACGACATAAATTGACTATATCAGATAACTCTCTTCCCGCCAAACGTCATCATTTCTACAAAAAATGCAAAGAAATGCTAAATTCTGTCATTGAAAGACAATAATGATTAAAGAAAATAAAAGAGATATACATCGTTTCGAAATTGGCTTAAATTGATTGCAGTGTACTCGTTCATGTGTTTGCTACTAAAAGTCTATTGAATATCAATGAAAGAATAGTTTTTTTTATGTGAAAACACTCAAAACACTTCTAACTTTGAAACTAAGCATTTAAAGGAATTATAAAGAATGCAACGTCAAAAAATGCTTATAGATAAAAAAGACATGAAAGCCTTTTTTGATAGTTTTATTTCATCAAGCAGAATTACTTGAAAAAGATGAAGATAACTATACGTGACCAATCTAAATAATACCGTTAACAAAAGGAAACGTGAAAAAGGCGAATCACAGACGTCTGAAAACCCAAGAGTTGAGTTTCAAAAGCTACACATTGAGATTGTCATTAAGGAACCCTAGAATCGTTTTATATTAGCTTCAGTATATGTATGTAAAATCAGATGATTCTCATCAAAGTATCCATTTCAATTTGGCCAACAATAATTGAAGAAACATTTGTCTGTGATGTCAAATTTCTTTATTAAAGACAACTATTTAGTTGTGGTTTTGATTCAGCAGCCCGTTTTTTAGCGTCGAATCAATCTTGTCTCATCTTATATATATATAAAAGACATTCTTAGTGATAATTTTCAGCTGATTTTTGTCTTGGTCTTTATTTTAAAAATTCTACATTACATTTAAATTCTTACAATAAATTTGAATTCTATAATGTTAGTTAAACTATATTCAATTAAGACCCCATGGTTAAATTCCATACAGAAAACATTTAGTGAGGAACTATATTTTGTGGCGGAAGGCTTTTAAGAAGAAAAAAATCAATTTTTCCTCTTTCGAAGTATTCAGCATTGTTAAGTTTGGATTCCTATTTTATTTATTCATACAGGGTGCACACAGAGTAATTTTGTGCAGCGAAATGTTCTAAGCTGATCCTAAATTATATATCCAATTAAAAGTCATAGTTTCTATCATCATATTTGGAAAATATATAACAAATCCTGAGAGTCCTGGAAAAAATTGCACAAAAGCTTAAAATCAGCACTATTTTAGTAATATCTAAAAATTAACGTCACAGACTCCACTTTTTATTTGATTTTTTGAAGTACATGTAAATTGGTAAAAACGAATTTTTCACTCACATGGAGACGTCACCGTTTGCCGGTGAAGGGCTTGTGTGTGGATTCTAAAAATTTTACTTGACAAAAAATTTTCGCTACTTTTGATAATAGGAGCCAACCTCCTTAAATAAATAAATCAACGAAGTACAATGTTTTTAAATATGATTAGGAGGGTTGTCCAAAAAGTTGGTGGACAAGTGCTTAATGTTCTTGATAAAGTCCACAACGACAAACTTGTACTATAATATTTAATAATAATGTAACCATTTGTGAGTAAATATAAAAAAAATTTAACACACAATTATTACTAATTAGTATAAGTAATATTAGATCTTTGCAAACGCTTGTGCATCTTATTGTTCCGCGTTTTTTTTTTTTTGACTGACAAGATTCATACCCATTGCTAGTAACTTTGAATACGGATTCCACCTTTATCTGATCAAGATAGAGGTCTCATGACGGGTGTGACTGGCCGACAGGGGATGGTTACTCCCCCTATGCCTCTGATTCAAACTTGGTTGTTAACTTCCTAATTGAGGTTTTTTTTTCAGAAATCATATAACCTGAATAATACAAATACTAAAACAACAATTCCTTGTCAATTTCATAATTTAAATAATTTGTTTATGTATTTATATGAGGCAGAATTTGTCGAAAATCTTATACGTGAAAAGAATGAAGAAAACACTTGCCGTGGCCTTCAACTCTACATTTAAATACATGTATATCGTCGATGTGCAGTCAATTAACAATGGTTATTTCCATTCTTATGTCGATACGATATAATTAGTATCCCGGTGAGTTTGAGATAAAAGATACCACAGAGTCTGACATATCTCTTTCATATTTTGATATTATACTCGAAAAAGACGTTAATGGTATTCTAACAACCAAGCTCTATGATAAAACGTGATGACTTTATTTTTCAATTGTCAACTTCCCTTACTTCTAGAGCAGTATACCTTCATCACCTGCATACAGAGTTTAAATCTGATTCGATACGCAAGAGCATGCTCTACGTATGTTCTTAAACGAAGTACATTTTGTAAATTATTGATATAAAAGTTGAAACAAAAATATCAACAGTCTCTTTTAAAGTAATCATTTCATAAGTTCTATGGTCGTCACAATGGTATTATTTGTCAGCAAATACAATTTTTTTTTCATTGAATCAAATGCTGACTGATGTTTTTTTTTTCTAATTTATAGTCCATGATTTACACACTGAATTAAAGAATGATTACCAGTATTCCGTTATTTCCCGCTCATGACAAGGAGCACAAACAAATCTGATCAATCTTATGAATACTGTAAGCAAAATGAATCAAAAACACGGCTTAACCTAGACATCTGGAAACATCAAAGGTTGGATCAGGTGCCAAAAAGGAGTCAGCATTTTCTCTTGACCAGTCACATCCGTTGTAAGCCCTTTTCATTGATCAGGTAAACTGAATTATCCGTGCCTGAAGTGTTACCAATGGTATGAAACATATATAAGTCAACGTACAACACAATGCTTAAGTATTGTTTGCAAACAAGGTCATTGAACGACTGCAGACTTTACAAATATGCTGATTTTCAACATGCTTTCGATATATCCTGTTATTTCGAATCAACCTTTTTTTTTTTATAAATCAGAACCCTGCTTTAGTTTAAAAACAGTTTGTACTCAAAACATGTTCTTGCTTACTGAATTGTAATTGGGATACATAAACAATAAATAAACATTAAATGCGGGTGATATTTACTTCATAAGCAGAAGTTGACATTGAAAAAAGTCGTCCCATTTGTCATAGCGTTCAGTCATTAGTTTTCATCAGCAGAAAACATTCAAAAATGACAGATTTTTCGTTCTGAAATTAATTTTTATAAAATGACGAAACGTCATAAATATGTTTACAATTTTTGAATCGGAGACCAGAGCAAAAGTTTTCATCTTTTCATATAACAGTCTTAGATTTCTACTTCTAATTCCAAAGAAATTTTGGAAAATTTGAAATCACAAGATTTTTACCAAAATCAACATTTAAAAACTTACGACTTTTCAACTTTATATACAACCATTCCCCATGATTAATCAAAGTCACAGGCTTTTTGATATAATTGACAGCTGCTTTTTTAATAAAAATGGAACTCGTAAACTTACTTACCTGGTCATTGGTCATTTGCAAAATTATTTCGTCATAATACATTCTACTACATCAAAAGATGCTTGAGTTTCTGATTGACAATATCTATGTGGTTTTTGGAGACAAGGTGGTGCTGTATTGAAATCTAAAATAAACTGTGGATGTAATGAGCCACCTTAAGATTACTAAGACAAAGATATATTGAACATTGCAGAGTCGCCTTTGACTTTATCAAAATTAAATGAAGACAAAATATTTTGTAACACAATAAGAAAACATACAATCTATATCATAAGCTTTAAGTGTACTCAGTTTTTAAAATATGTAAAAGATATTAAAGATGATCGAAATGAATCAAATGTACTTCAAAATTAAAAAATATATACATTTTCAGTAAATTTTTTCTAGTTATTTTTCTAGTAATTCGTAATATATAGTACATGTATTATCTTTCCGAAAAAAAAATTATAAATACATTTAGCACATTTTTTATTTCTAGAGATAAAAAAATATTACAGAAATTCACTTACGCAAATTAGTGCCTTTTAAGTTACAGTTTTGTATGATTAATTCTTAAATGAAATAAAACAAAAAATACGTTAATATATTGGATGATTGATGCCTTTTAAAAAAAAAAGAATCAATGAACATGCACTGGTAAAAAATAGAGATAAAAAACTTTGAATAGGTTAACATGGAAAGTGTAAATCATTAATGAGCATTTGGTTATGTAAAGCCAGCCATGGAATTTATATAGCAACATACAGCAAAAAATTCAAATTGACTTAATTGATATTCAATCAATATCATCAATTGATTTTTCATCAGATGATAAATCATTGTCTTGTGTTATTAATAAGTGAAAACATCAATTATATGCCTTAATATCACAGACATGTACATTTATTTCCTGTTCTAATCTTTTTAGATCTAGTCATTATAGTGTCACCTAATACTAACGGAAATGAAAAACCCACATGAAAGAATGTAAGGAAATAATAGCTAATAAGCGATTTTGTTTCAGAGCCATATAAGTGCAAAGAATAATTTTTAATTTTTTGAATCAAACTTAATTATTATTATTTAAAAAATCTTTGAGCACTTCAAAAATAGCAGTATTCGTACTGTATCACCGCGGGAAAATTTGTGTCTTATATATTGTATTTGCAATTTAGCAAAAAGAATGGATTCGCATCGGTATGATTCTACAGAAATATGAAATGCAAATGAAGTTGAATTAAAAAGAATAAAAAAATGTTATGTCCAAAAAAAAAACAACAACACTATTGTGATTTTTTATAAACCTTTATTCTCAAAAAATGAACCATATTATCAGGCAAAATAGATCAGCACTTTTCTCAACTTTACACGCTTCAAATGTAATTACCATGTTGTATTGTTTGAAGACAGGAATTCTATCTGTTGTATTTTGAGATTCGTGTAAAATCAAATTTGTTCCAACTGTTAGAATCATAAAAAAGAAAAATGTCAGAATCGCCCCTGAAGATTAATGTAAATAATTTTGCTACAATTAACAAAATTATATGATTTTTTTTGCTCAAGAACAGTGAGAAAATATTAACTAATATGTCGGAAACAATTTCGGTGGATATTTCTCTAATATGTGAAAGAACAGTTTGATTGTTGAATAAGTAAATCACCAAGTTCAATTTTTAACATGAACAATTCAAATCCAAAGTAATTCTTCTTTTAAAATTCCTCAAAGTAAGCATTAGGATTTCCATGGTGATTACACAATAAAATAAATCGAAATATGATACATAAAAATGCTTATGAAACAGTTATAAAACACAATTTCCATCCCTCATTCTAGCGACCCACTGTTAAAGGTAACCAACCAAACTGCAAAAAAACCTTAAAATCGCCATATAGTAGCCATTAATAGTGTTCGGTAAGAGAGTACCAAGACACTGAACTCTCTGTTTGCCTGTGTGATGACGTTTATACATCTCATTGTTTTCTTTTCTCTCTCTTCTTTGAACCGTGTGACACTTTTCGTCAATCTCCTTCGCTCTTATTGCCTCTTTGTCTCACATGACGAGCTTTTTGATTGACAAGCCGATATCATGTCATTGGCATATTTATATATCCCCCTGTCATGACAACTAAAACGACCTAACCACGTGATCTATTTGCCATCTTTCTTATTTCTCTTGAAAATATTAGGAAACCCCTTTGATACTGAAATCGTTATCCAAAATGGCCGGATTTCAATTTCTATCAGGACTGGTGCTTGTTTCAGTGACTGTTTCTGTTTATTCCTTTATTATTGGAGCGCCCCCTGATACATGTGGAAATCCGACCACTTTCCACACGGAACCGCTAAATGAAACTCATGTCGGACAATATCTGGCCCAGAATTCGTCAACAGCTCCTTATAAAGTGATAATTGACACGAAATTCTATGAAAATGAAACTTATTCTAAAATTTTGGGAAAACAAAACAATCGAGTCAGAGGTAGGTGTTTTTCTTTCTAAAAAATGAATTTAAAGTTACAGAAACAAAATATGTTTATCAATGAAGGGCAAGTTGGACTTGGATAGCCTCTGGAAAGTTGTTTTCTAAAGAAGTGAATTACAAGTATATCAAATAAACCTTGAACATCTAATTGGTAAAGTGATTAACAATGACAAAGCTTTATTACCGATTAGTGAAGGAACATCAAAAGAGGCTGGGACCTTTTGAAGACGTTTTATTTTTCATTTAAATAAATATAAACGAATTCTAAAAACGGCATTAGAAAAATCTTTGACGAATACATCCTCAGCACAATTCACCTATGCACTAATTAAGCTGAAAAGAACAGTGTATACAATATTGGGTTCGGATTATTAAAACAATCTTTGTTAGAATGACTTTAAAACATGTCTTGCTATCCATCTTTATTTTCTTTTTATTTGGAATAATATTTTTCAAGCTTTGAGTAAGAAAAAATTGAGATTTGTTTGCCTTTAAAGGCTTAGTGTTTTATTATTAAAAGATTTTAAAAGGAAATACAGGATGGGAAATCAAATATATATTTATAAATTTTATTTATTTTAAAAATGCTCTATGGATCTACGGTTATATTGTTTGCTTTTATTATAAAAATGGTATGTTTGATTTTTTATTTTCCTTCCTATCACAACAATAATATTTCATCTCCAGGCCAGCTATGGTCAAGTGAATCCCACATTTTACCGATCTCTTATTTTGTTGAAGTTGAACAAAAATAGAGATTTTTATTACCATATGGTAATTTACTTATCCTAACAACAACTGGTTGATTTCTTTGAAGAAATGTCTCACACGTCTTTTCAGAATTGGTTTACTTTATATTTTAACGTCTGTTACAAGTATAATCAGTTTATTGTTTCGCTGACATTCAAAAGGTTTGCTTCTGGATTGCAAAATTTTCATTAATTCTTTTTGATTTCAATCTCTTGATAACCACGTTATTTTAGATGACTTATTAACGCATCTGTTACCTATTAACTTTTTTTCTCGAGATTTCGATTAATGTTTTAACGAAATTTAAAAAGATGATTTTATCTTTTTTTTATCTTTTGTATATATATTTATGGTTTTGAACAATTTCTATGTTTTTTAAAAACCGTTTTATTCCATTATTTTAATTTTTGCATAAATTCCACGAAGGAAATGTTATGCAAGTTTAATACTTACGAGCGTTAAATCTAAGGAATTTGCTTTTGAAAGATCTTATTTAGGAGATTGGATCCAGTTATCAAAAGTTATGAAATTTTTTTGTCAATCATATATTAGAATCTTCACACATAGTTAAAACAAGTCTACAAAAAATGGGGTTCTGTGCGTTTATTTTAGGACTATAATATGACCTTTTTGCACTGTTATAATGTCTAACACATACATCAATTTTTCAAAGTTTTTCCTTTAATATTTTTATTCAGATGAATTATTGAAACCAACGTCTTTTTTCATCTTGAATAGTCACATTAAAATTTGTGACAACAAAAAATAGTTCCAAATTACTTCGTATTGTCAATTATTTTACCTTTCTGCACTTAAAAATGTTATTTCTTCTGGCGTTAAAAATTTAAAACGCAATAAAATCATTTGAAAGTTATGATTTTCTTATTTAAAGCATAATGGTTAAAATAACCTTACATAATCAGAAAAAGAGATAAAAAGTGTAGTGTCTTTAATGTTAATTTTTATAACTAAAATAATGCTAATTTTAAACTTAAATTTAGGTTATTTTTTTTATCTAAGGACATTCACGATATATATTTGATATATTTGCCAAATATAATGATAGAAGTCGAGACAGTTAATCTAATATATTTCTAAATGTAATGCAAGTGAATTTTTGAATAAACAATAAACTTTACACTTGACATGGGAAGCAATCACTTTATAGAATCAAGACTTTGACATATTTGACTTGTAGGTGATCGGGGACTTCTGTGCCAACTCTACGTTAATCCATACAGCAAAATTTTGCAGAGACGTGTACTTAGTGCTCTGAGAAACATTCAAAACATGCAGCAGAGAGGAGGTCGTGGAGCTAACAGAGCCACAGCTCAAGGCTGAACTTAAAATTAAGATTCCAAAATATAAAACCAAGTGAACCAACTCTACTACGTTATTTCAAGCATTTACATGCTACGTGTTCGATGAGATTTCATCGGTTAATCTTTGTTGGTTCATTTGCTGTAAACAATTTTGAGGGGTAATAAATATGACCAAAAATATTTCAGTTCATATCAGTTCTCATTTCGATTTTTAAAAAGGAGAGATGATTTTCCTCTTGAAATATGTAAACCTCAATGGCATTACCTCAAACAAACATAATTTCTGTTTTAAATAATTTGATGCTTTTTTAAAATCATTATTCATTTTTGTTTTTGTTTTTCATTTTTAGTATTGTAAAGTGTGCGAGTGTTGGTTTTTCAATAAAGTTGTGTCGTAGAATTCGTGTTGCTCTATACATACATTATCATCTCAAAGCATCATTTTATGTCTTAATCACATTTTTTGTTGTCTGCTTACTAACTGGTAGAGTGTAATGCAAATACATGCAATTCTAACACACTGTAACAAAAGAGACTACATGTATATATAGTAACATATTACATTAACACTATTCATAAAATCGAAGAGGATGTATACATTCATAGCTAGAAAACTTAAGGAAGTTCGATCCTGATATTTTGAGCGTATTTCGCGCAGGTCCTTTATTCATAAAATTAAGCATCATTTTTAGGTTTTAACAATAAAACTGAATTCTAAAATGCAAATCAAACTATATTTAATGAAAAAACAGCGATTAAATTCCATTCAAATAGAATTAAGCTAGGGACTATATTTTGTGGCGGAAGGTTTTTTAGACGAAAATGGTCATTTTTTTCCATTTGAACTTTAACAGTACTGTTTATTTCGGATGCCTATTTTTCCATGCTGGTTGCACACAAAGCTGTTTTTTGCAGTGAAATATGTTAAGCTGGTTCTGAAATATCTATTAAATTATTTCTCATGAATTCTATCAACAAAGTGTGACAAATAAAGTAAATATATTCTGAAAATCCGGGAAAAAAATGAGCCAATTTTAACGTAAAATTCACACTTTTTTAGTAATATCTGAAAATGTACATCATATACCCCCACTTTTGATGTTCTTTTCTAAATATTCAAGTTAACTTTGACCTATTTGCTTTAAATCAGAAAAAGTTTAAGACTTTAAAATAATTTTCTTGCTTATTATATTTTCAATGCCGGAAAAATAACATTTTATTAGTGCAGAAAGGTCAAGTACTTGATTATGCGAAGCAATTTGAAACTTTTTCTTAGTCACAATTTTTAAGTGTCTTTTTTTAAACAGACTTAGAGTTCATTTTGTTTCATGCTTTAATTGGATAAAAATATTGGAGGAAAAATGTCGAAGAAGTAATTTTTAATTAAGACACAAATTTTAGTGCAGAAAGGTCATATTAAATGTACTGTAGCGCTAAAAGAAGCATATTGACCCCCATTTTTTGATTTGAATTTTAATTAAGTTATGTATGTAGAAACTAAAAATATACTTGGCAAAAAAAGTTTAAGACTTTAAATATCAGGATCGAACGTCGTTAAGCTAAAATACTGTAATATTCAGATATGTTTGAGATAATTGAAAACTACAAATAATTTTTTTCTTGTTAGCTTATCATGTAGTTAATACAAGAAGGAAATATGTAAAATCCATATTTTACAAATGAATGTAGAACACATTTGTAGAATTTACAGAGTACAGAAAGACGTTAGGTCAATTTACATGTAACTAGAGAACGAAGCATTGACTGTGGTCAGGATAAAAGCTTCAGTCAAACACCGTTGTTAAAATAACGTAGCACATGACGTTTTTTACGGCTCATATTTCCAATACGACCAGAAAAAGTAAAGAAAAGTACCGATCATCAGGATGAAGACAAGACCAATGTTCAGAAATATTGCAGCTATCTTGTCTTGCTTGAGTTCTGCTACCTTTGCCATGTGCTCTTTCAATTTAAGATCTTCTTCTTCGTTACCTTTTCCTGCTCCGCATAGATATTTTAATAATAAAGCCTTACAAGATCTTTCATCTAAAAAACAAAATCAAAAATTATTTTTGGTACATATGCATTAAAAACAGATAATGTAAGCACCAATGAATTATAATTTTTTGAGCGTTTTTTTAGAAACCCGAGACATTTACAACCTGAGTCCTCTTGATCTAGTTGTTGTTGATCTAAATAAGGATCCCTGTACTTTTTTAAATCTGCATCTTCTACATTAAAAACATGACGTTTATTTGTCCCATTACTTGTTCCTTTTTCATTTATATCCGACATAGACATTCCAATATTATCAAATTCTCCGCCCACACCGCTATTGTTGTGTTTGGATTTGGCATGTCTTGTCCAGTATGTTGTACGAAATAGCTAAAAAGACCAAGAAATCATTCCAAGAAAATGCCAATTTTTAAAAAAAAAATTTTATGAAAGAACTGGTCATCAAAACTGTGCTTGAATATGTCGAAATGGGAATAAAAAATTTTCAACTTAGAGGGCAATAAATGAAAATAAACTTAAAATACATATACCTGTTCTTCGGTGGGTCTTCCAGTGAAGTAACTAATGACAATGGCAAACAGAGCAGTCATCACTGTGATTAATACAGCAAAGTACATGTAGTGAAAATTCTTCAATATTTCTGGACGGGTATCGGGTGTGAGACAGTCACCGCTGTTGTCATTATAAACGTAAACTAGTATCATACGGGTCACACCCGCTAATAGTGCAATCATTAAAGACCAAAAGGCACCCTGAAATTTTAAAGGAAATATTCAATGGATTTAGAATTGATCATATAGTATTTTTCTCAAAGAATAAAACTTCTATATAAGCATTGTGATGTTAATAATATAGATCTATGAACAAAAGCTGAAATACCTTTTCATTGACCATGGGCACTAGTACAGCCAATAAGAAAACAGCAGCAAAAGGTGGTGCCAGGTAATTAGTTATTTCCTGAATATATATAAACACTTGACCCCCTTGTGTCTCCTTCAGAATGGGGACCCATGCAATGGACACCCCGATCATTACTACGATGAAGATCCTAAAGTGAACCAATTTAGATCTTGTTAGAAGAGGAACCCTTTTAACAAATTTAAACATACAAAAATCATCTTTCATTAGAATACCAGATTTCAATCAGAAAGTGATACCGGCAAAATTTTTTTTTTTTTTCAAAAGCTAATTTTTTTTTTCATATTAAATTTCCATGTAAAAAAAATGTAAATGTCTTTGCATTTCAACTCTACAATTAAATGTAGATGGTATTTCAAAGTTGTTGGTACCTTCCTACTATCATAAGTTCTTGGACACTGGCAGTCTTACGGATTCTCTTGTAAATGTCAATAGTGAAAAGAGTAGAGGCACTATTGAAAATGGAGTCGAGGTCACTCATCAACGCAGCAATCATCACCGCCATCATTAACCCACGTAAACCTAAAAAAAAAAAGATTTACAACAGAAATCATCATCGACATCCTTAACACTCATATACTAAGATTCACAGCTGACAACAAGGTCATTATCAGTTTAAAAATGATTTTTTTTTAAAAGAATAATTAGTAATTCACAATATATTTTTATGTGATAAAATATATTTTTGACAACCTATAGGTTAGATGTTTCTTTAAGAATATGAACATTTTTGTCTCAGTCTTCTGGCATTTTATGAAGATACATAGACCTAACAACAAAAGGTAGGCCTACAACAACAGTTAATTTTGCTTGCAAGACTCTAATAGGTTTATATTTTCATGCATGTTATTCAATTGAAGATCACAAGAACATCCAGTAGGAAACGGAATGACCTCAAAATTGTAGATATGTTAAAACAATCATTACTCTTTCAAAGAAATAACCATTGTTTATATAAAAAAAAACAGTTACTATTTTCAGAATACAGCTGAAATAATGGTAACTGCCAGTAAACAGAGAATTCTGATGGCATTAATTGTAATTACTTCTTCTGTCAAAAAAGTCATGAACTGTTTGGACATTTGAATTACAAAAGAGTTTTGTTTAGTAACCGTTGATTGTCATTGTCCGTGTGGGACGCGTGGACAGTGATTGATTGGAGTAAAACCGGTGATACGTCGCTAGGAATACTAGTACAATGCACAAATGTCACCTGTGGTGTTTTACCCTAAGGGTAAGGTGTAAGAACAACTTGTTTGGCACTTTTGTAACTACCAAAAATAGTTAACAATCGTTAGGAGATGTACTAAACATATCGTATTTTTCCGTATCTTTTTGTTAAAAAAAAAAGAATAAGTTGTATTCGATAAAAACATAGTCTAACTGGAAAAATATACTTCAAATTCTTAAACCTGGTAAGGCCTAAATCACTTTAGCTTCTAGTATAACAAATGACCATAATTAAGAATAATTGTTTAATTGGATGACTTAATTTACCAGTCGAACACTTTAAGAAGCCTACCTCTTATCATGGACCCATTAAAGTACCGCGAGGCTGAAGTTGTAATTTCGTATGGACTAGTTGCCATACTCTGAGGGAAAAAAATACCAACATGGGTAGAATTTATACGTCTTTGGTGAATAGGAGCAGGGTCCGGACACGAATTTCTTGGAGCACCACTAGGAAATCCAACAATTACATTCCATAGTGAAATTGAAATTACCACAACTCCAAAAAGCATCTCTCCTTAGTTTAAAAAATCGTTCTAGCAACTTATTGCCAACAAAATAAACATGCAATGTACAGTTAGTTAGGCATTCTTTAATGACATGGCTAGCATACTATCGCTAAGACAAGTGGTCATAAAAGGCCTTTGATTTATGATTCCGCGGGATTAGTTAGATTCCTGTGACATTCAGCTGTCGGATAGTAGTAATTGCTTAAATATTAGTGCAGAGTCCATGTATATATATCCTACTTATCAATTAAACAAATGTTATTGCATGATATTGACAACTTCTTTCACGAACACCTGTTAACATATTATTTTGGAGACTTTATGTTGCTCGTAGTAAAAGTATACATACTCCCTTAAATCATCACCATGACGTATAATTTTATGATTATTTATGAATATATATATATTGTTATGTTTTTGTTTGTTTTAACGTGACTTTATTAATAGAAATATTATTTCCTTCCTCCATTGTTATGATTAATTGGAATTCGGCAGGGTTGCCCACTTTTGGACCTATTCTCTATAACTAAAATAAATAAATGTCAATAGTGAAAAGAGTAGAGGCACTATTGAAAATGGAGTCGAGGTCACTCATCAACGCAGCAATCATCACCGCCATCATTAACCCACGTAAACCTAAAAAAAAAAAGATTTACAACAGAAATCATCATCGACATCCTTAACACTCATAAGCCTTTTTAAAATGAACATACCACTGGTATTAGAAATAGTGTTTAAAGTTAATAATATCTATGACAAAGAAAATACCCAAAATAATAAGTGTTTTACCTTCTGGCATGATGCCCAGCACCAGACGGGGATAGGCGATATTCGTACAACCAGCATAAGACTGGCACACTTCGTAACAAATATCTCTGTCCACACAAGCAACTTCATCTGTCGTGACAACACAGAATTGGTACAGTACTTTTTCAGACGAAAGTTATTTCAATTGTTTATGATATATGTTAAGTAAAATATATACTTACTGCGTGAATTCTCAATGTATTATAAAACGTTACAAACATTTATATTTTCTTTAACCATATTGACAATACATGATGTCTTTTTCTTTATGTTTCAAAGCTTTTGAGTCAAAAGTCCTTTTAAGAATCCTGCACCACACTTTATACCAGAAGAATATCTTCTGATTATGAAAGATAATGAATCAGTTTCGCTTTAGGAAATGAGTTTCAATAGAAACTACTATTTCTCTCTCGTCTTTTATTACGTATTTTAAAAATACTAAACACGTATACATTAGTAACTGTTATCATCTTATAATTTCTGCCAACTTACATTGCATAATTGGACATTTGTAAGTTTTCGTATTGGTTTGGTATCGTTTGCTCAAGAATCTAAGTAATAATCTATATGTAAAAGGGGCAAATCTGAACGTCAAGATGAACCTTATTACCTTAAAATAGATTTTTTTTTTATCGTACCTGGATATTTGATTCTACTGATCATTCCTGGCATAACCATCATAAATAGAGGGAGGATCTTGATGAAGCCCGCCATTAGTGTTGCTCCTTTAGCATGGGAAATACTTTTTGCTGCAAGTAACCTTTGGACGATAACCTATTGTATAAGGAAAAAAAATCACATACCCCAGGTACTAGTTGAAAAGTTAATATTTATTTTCTTTTATTTCAGTGTGATTTCAATAAATACGTACATTTTATTTTCATGAAAAAATTGTTTGACAATATGCCTACATTTATGTTTAAAATATCAAAATCTTCATTGCATTATTAAAGATTTTTTTCCTTTAAAAACAATCACAATATGAGACCACGGTATCTTATTTACATAAAAACGATTCTTTTGTCTCCAAATACAAATATTTCATATGTTCAGTGAAAATAAAAAAAACTCATAACAATGAATGTTGTTTAACCTTTAAAAATGTGTTCTACCTGATCGGCACACCAGTACCAGATGGATCCAGGTGTCTGACCAAGCAAAAATCCCGCCCATGGCATGTAATCATCATCAGCTTCTCTCAACATCCGGAATGCGTTTTTGTCCGGTAGGTGGCAGGTAGCATTCGGTATTTGGTAACTCTCATTTGTCATGGCTTTCTGATACCCTTTAACCATACCATCGTATCCACCGACATCCTTAAAAGCTGGTTGGTAAAAATAGTGAACGTCTTGATATAACAATTTTTTCATTGTTAATATCATATTTGATATAAGTAATACTTTTCATATGAGTTAATTAAAATCTCTAAAAAAGGAATCTTCATGTAATATGTAACAATTTTACCTTTTTTGAAAATATGAATTTTCTTGGATTTATTAAATCTTAAATGTCTATATTTTAAGTTAAGGAATGATTCATAAATAATCGATGGATAAACTGAATTCCTGCATGAAAATAAATGTGTACATTTATTTACATACCTTTACATAGATTTCCTATTTCAAATATTCTAAACAACTGCTTGTGAATATAAATTAGTCTAAAGTAAGACGAATGGAATTATTTCTTAGGATATACTAGTATTTTGGAGTTCTAATTTTGATCCTCAAAAAGCGGTTGTTCCATTTTTATTAAAAATCTTAACCGCATTTCGGATTTGTTTCAGTTTCGTATACAGATAAGTTCACCAATCATTTTATCACATTTTATTAATGATCGTTTCCATTTTTTTTAAAATTTAGATTGTTCAACAAGATCATGCTGTATCTTATACAGATGTTCATAAATGCTCAGTAGTACATGTTCTGTATATATTATTACCTATCTCAATTTATCAATCGTCAGTAGAAAAAATGAAAAATATATTTCCAGATACTAGTACTTTTTCATACTTTTTCGAAAAAATAGCAAAATATAAATCTGGACATATTAAATCATCATTGTGATATACGAGCTTTCAATTCTTTTTACTACGAGTGACAGTTTCTCTTTCGTTTCATTAAAATTGTAACTAAAAGATATTGCAGGATTTATTATCTGTTTGATTTATAATGGTTCATTGACAGCAAATAATAAACAAGCAGATACTGTAAATTCCTAATCAAACACGAGGAATTTATTATCGCGTAATTCCGCGAGAAGCATCATTCGTGAAATGAAATTTCTCGCTTTTATTTTTATGGTGCTGAAATCCATGTCAATCCTCTTTATCAATCGCCCTTTCGCGAATTTTAAAATATTCTCGCGATTTGACGTCAAAGAGTCATATCGCGAAAATAAGTACTCGCGAAAAATTAGGAATCTACAGTAATCTTTCCTACAGAACTTATAAGAAACTGAGGATTTAAGTAAATTAACATTAACATTTGATAATGTAAAACCGTTTTCTTTACCTAATCCCATTAATGTTAATCCACCACCAACCATCAGAAAGGCTTGGATAGTATCTGTATAGATGACAGCAGTAAGACCACCTGGATATTATACAAATATAAATTCCAAATTAAACATGGTCAAAAATATACACCTTTATGATATATAACATAGCGATTGAAAAAGGGCCTGAAACTTTGCAAAAATACTCTGTAAACCTATGTTTTCCTTCTTTTTTTTAGAATCTGAGAGATACAAAATGTAATATCTTGTATAAAATATGAAGATTACAAATGTTAATAAAAATCAAGACCTTTGAAACAGTATAAATTTGGAGCAACGCAAAGAAAAGCCTCTAAAAACCTCATAGAAGGGATCAAGGGTCATGGAAGAGGTAGTTTCCTTGTCAATCGGTCAAAATCTTTTGGCTCTTTGTCATGATCAGGCAAACAAAAAAATTCGTCAATAATTAAAAAAAATGATGGCCTTACAATTCATATGTAAAAAAAATAAGCCATTAAACATTTAATTGGTCTATTGAGGACCAACTTTTGTTTGGTAAGCTCTACAGAAGCAAGATCGTCATTGAAGATCTTGAAAGATTTAAACCCAGGTTTAGCCGAAAGCTTTAAAAGCCTTTTCTTCTGGTGGACGAGTTGAATGTCCACCCTTTTCCGCAGATTTTCCATGGTCTTTCCGAAAACACTATTATTCATGAGTTTGAAAAAATCTTTCTCAAACTCGTTCTTAGCCCTTTTACGCATGCTTGTGTTGAAATCAATATAGGCTTTCAGCCAAGGACTTTGTTTGAAAGACAGTACTCGATGAACTTTGGTCAGTTTCATTCCCAAAGCCAAGTAGAGTTGCAAATTTCTGTAATGGACAACATATTTCTCTTTGTCAAAAAGGTTTGGGACTAACTTGGTAGCAGAGCCTTCTTTCATTCCAAGCCTAATCAAAAGGTCTTTCTGATATGGCGAAAGCATCTCTGGTTTTATCTTAAATGATTCAGGAGCCAAAGGATAGTCACTGTGGCAGTCATGTAATTCAGAGGGGTATTTCAGATCTACTTCAAAGATAAAGCCAGTGTCCCCCTCCGTTGGGACAGAATTGTCGTCGATCGTCTCTATCTCGTCAGAGGTTAGCCAACAAAAATCATGAGTTGGTAGAGGTTGACTCATGGCCCACCCGTAGAGATTGTTGGCATCTAAGTACATAAGATAGTTTGAAGGTTGATGCGGATCATAGTCGTTTAGAAAGGGGTAATTAGCTTTCGCGTACCTTTTAGAAATCATAGCGATACCACCTCTAAGTCCCTTTTCTACGAAAAGATGCATGTCTGGATCAGTTAATAACTCAAACTCCACACCTGTCATTTTCAGAGCAGCCTGCCAAGCTAATCCCGGAGCCGTGTAAAAATGAGCCGCATCGAGACCGTACATTTCAAGACAAAGACTTCGGAAATTTTCAAACACGTCTGCCAGAAGATGCACGTCTGTCTCCATGTACAGATCGTGGTATTGTCCTAAATTTTTAATTTGAAAGACGTCCCAAACCCACTGTGCATGTAAATAGTCTTTATCAGACACGGTCTTTCCGTCTAGATCATTGTAGAAAGCCCGTTGGGGTGGAAGTGTCGATTCCTGAAATCTTTTAAAGGAGTTCATGTATCGATACGGATAAACCCCTTTTCTACTGAGCAACTGGAATTTTGATTGCTCATTTCCAGGATGAGAGGAGGTCACATAAGCTCGTAGATGAGGAAACTTATGGATGCCTTCTTTTCCGAGATTGGCAGAGAGTTTATCAAGGGAGGTTGACAAAAATTGGAATGTGTCTATGAAGTCTAGTTTCCCCAGCGAAAATGAAATGTACTTCTCGTGATTCTGGGGGATGCAGCTAATCTTTTTATACTTGATTTTGCCGATGGCGGTCATGATGTGATGTGCATCATAACCTTTGAGGTTATGAAAGAATACTGGGATTCTTTCTCTCAGCCTAAAGTTAAGATTACAGTTGCTATGAGCAGCACCTCGGAATTTCCCCGTCACATGACAGTGATCACGAACAATGTCATCCCCCAAAACTTGGTTACAAATGCAACAATTGGTGGCCGATCGGAAAGCAGCAAGTTCTTCATCGGACAAATGCATCGGTTTTGGTGTCATCATATGTGTATCTCGAACTCCAATACGTAATATATGTTACAACAAACAGGAATCCTACTTACACAGTATGATGTTGAATGTGATGTGAAACAGCTGATTTACACGTCAAAGGCTAACTTGGTTCCTTCTCTATTGAAGACGTTAAATATTACCTCATGGTCTTCAAGTTGTAGTTTCATTTGGATTGTTAATGTAATACATTTTCTATGAGTCATTTGAAATAGAAGAAATAAAGTTGTTACAGGGTCTAGGTATCCAGTTATTATAGTTCACTAGGTTACATGTAGAGATAGTTTTAGGGCTAAAATTAACCAAAAACATATTATTCTGATCAACAAACTAAGGGAAATTGGGAAACTTATTTATTTTACTCTCTTTCTCAAATGTTGCTCCAAATAAAACTTGTCAAAATTGACACTTATATTACATGTAATTATAATGTAATAGCACTTAATGAATACAATGGCAATTTGAAAGATTTTTTTGACATGAAGTGGGTTTCAACTTTTTTCAAGAAATTCTATCCTTTTTTTCAAACCAAACCTTTGCTTGTTAATTTTAAAAGAAAGTAAGCAGCCAAATAAGGGGGTAGTTAGAGGCGTCTTGTTTGGAAGCTTTTATGGCAAAGGTATCAAAAAAGCTCAACTACCAAATATAGATCACATTTTTATCCTAATATTCGTTTTTATTATTTTCTGCTCCAGGTTATAGGTCACGTGACATCATCACCTATCGATAAACTGATCACAAACGCTGCTGTTGAAAGTGAGTAGAATTTTGTTTGATATATATAAAGATTGATATCACAAATAAGAATTGGAGGAAGAATTTTTTGACGAACTACTATATTATTGACTGATTAATAACAGTAACTTCCTTAAATAAGTGTTTTTATTCATTTAAGTGAACGTTTAAACAGACAGTGAAAATGTTTTCTCTGGTTTCAGCCACCTCGTTTGACATCGTAGCGAATACCAGCACAAAGACCCTCCGTTTGGAGCTTGATATTTTAGTTGATCTGGATGACTATGTGGACACACGAAAAGATATGTGAGTGCCTTTTACATTAAATAAGGTCATAAATATTCAGGGTATTTTTTTTTATTTTTTTTTTTTTACATTTTTGCCACAATTCGTATATTGTATATGAATTGGCGGATGATGAAGAAAAAGCTTATCTTCATCATCCGCCAATTCTTTAAAGGGACTTGAAATACATGGTTTAGAATTCAAATTAAGACTGATGCTCAAAGGCAAGGTTAGGTGGTTAAAAAAATGGTACCCTAAGAACAGTCGCATGGAATAAAAATTTGAAATATAAAAGCCCTAAATTTAAGTGTTTAAAAGTTATTCCCAAACGTTAAAGTTTAATAATTTTTTTTGCAAAAGTAGACGGACAGAAAAAACGATATGCTCCCACATCTTCCATTGAGGGGGCATTAGATCATAAATGATTAACAAAAAGGCTTTCCGTAGAAGACGGGAAGACTTAATTTTTTTGCAAGAGATGGCAAGAAAAGAAATGGATAACCATTCCTCTGTATATTATGAATTGATGTTGCCTGACCATCTTTCATTGTTTTCAGCATTTTAGAAAGTGGTAAAAGAAAAAAGAAAAGGAAAGCGACTAGAAACACGAGAAAACGCTGGCCAAATAGAGTGATTCCTTACACAATCACAAATGATTTCAGTAAGAAAACTACATTATTAGTTTGCAATATGTATTATATGCACACACTTGTACATATAGATCTGGCATCCTCGAAATCTGATAACATACATAACTGTCTAATTTTTATGCGCCTGGATCGATAGATCCGAGGCGAACATTGTTTTTGTCCTGTCTGTTTATCTGTTTGTCTGTTGTCAACTTTAACCTTCACAATAACTTTTGAACCATGAAGGATAGAGACTTTATATTTGGTATGCATACTCCACCAAGGAAAGTCTTTAAAATGACACCAAGGTCAATGACCTTGTGACCTTGACTGTGACCTATGTGCTAAAAATAGCTTTTTAGAACTTTCCCCATAACTATTGAACTGTGAAAAAATAGAGACTTCATATCTGGTAATTTGTATAATTTGTATGGCCACTTAGAGAAACCATGTGCTAGCAGTTGATATATTTATATATATTTAATGAAATCAAATAAAAGCGTTAAATGAAAAACTTATTTGTAGAAAACGTTAAACCAAGTTAATAAACTTATCTGTCTTCGTGTGACATAACTACTTATACCAATTTCTAGTAAATTTGTTGAATATGTAAAGTAGGAAGGGAATTTTAGTTAAGCCCTTGACTGTGCCGACTCCATCAGTTCGATACCTGTGATTTTATTTCAGGTGCTGCAGATAGAGTACAAATCAAAGCTGCCGTGGACGAATGGAACAAATACACATGTCTGACCATCAGGGAAGCCACGCCATCTGACGTCAACAAAGTCCGATTCCAGAACGGAAATGGGTATTGTGGATAAGTTATTTTTAGAAATTAGGAAAATTACCTTCCTAAGAATTTAATCAGAATTAACTTGTTTTCAGAAAAGAGTGATTGTCCACGAGCTGGGCCATGCCATCGGGTTCCAGCACGAACAATCCAGACCGGACAGGGACGCCTTTGTAGAAATTGTTAAGGAGAACGTACCGGAAGCGCTGGCTTATAACTTTGACAGACTTCCGATTAGCAAAGTTGATGATTACAACGTGGAGTATGATTACAGAAGCATCATGCACTACAGTTCAAAGGTGTGTTTTATGTTCTGATTACTTTCAGAGAATAGGTTTCATCACTGATATAATTCGTGTTCATGTTTGAAATTTGTTTTTAAAATGCAGTAAATTATTACTTAAAATATTGATGTTGATGAGATACTTACACAAATGTGTTTCGATTCTAATCCACATAGGCTTTCTCAACCAATGGAATGATAACTGTTAGAACCAAAGACCCAGAATACCAAAATGTCATCGGAAACGCCCCTGGTCTTAGCTTCCTGGATATCAAGCTGGCGAGTCTAATGTACCATTGTAATGGTAAAAATTTATGTACTTATCATCTCTTAAGCAATACTGTGCTAATTATGATGAATTAATTCAGAATTTTTCGGATGTTAAAAAATCAGCAAGTTGCATTTAATTGTTTTTTAAGGTTCGAATTAAATATTCCGGTCTGTTTCGCTGAGTTTCGCATATATGCGAAAAGTAATCGATCATTTTACGAAGAAGGGAAAATATAGGATTTGTAGAGCATTACGCGCCAGTTATAGCCTTTTATTAACCAATCGGCTTTACTTTTTCTCTCTCCAGTCAATTGTACAGTGGTGCAGTGTCCCGGAAGAGGTTTCCAGGGCCGCGACTGTAAGTGTTACTGTCCGTCTGACGATCCCTCTAACCCACTAAAGGTGTGTGACGACACAGACAGAGTCACAAACAAACCAACTGTAAGGTCAACTCCGGCTCCCAACCCAGTCACTGAAACACCCGTCTCAGGTAAATATACAGAAAAAATTAAAAACATAAATTATGTTTTATTTACGTTAGGACAAAATTCTATCTAGTTTTGAACGGTTTTATGAAAAATATTATCATTTGAATCCAAAAGCTGAAAAATATTTTCTGAAACATTTTTTTTTTCGGTCAATTTGAGTTAAAACCAAAATTAATTATTTTGACATTGTCCAAGAGTTTGGAGGACAGCAACCGTATATGAATATATTTTGATTCAAGAATAAACTTGAAAAGTATAAAACACTAGCAATGGTTAATACTTGTTTAAGTGAGTAAAATCATTTGATTGCAATTTTCACATAACACGTAATCTCTTCGTAACAGACAGCTGTAAGAACGGACATAACTACTGTGATTTCTGGGTCACAAGAGGTCACTGTGATTCCTCCCCCGGATTTATGAACCTCTACTGTAAGAAGGCGTGTGGCAGATGTACGATAGGTAAGTACACCTCTTACAACAAGGTGATATGGAGTTATAGAAAAAAGTCCTCAAGATGTCGTTTCTTTAACATCTATCAGAAATGCATTTTGAATTGACAAAAAAATACTTTTTTGAAACAGATACTGAATTTTGTGAGGATGTAGGACAACACTGCAATTTCTGGAAGACCCAGGGTTACTGTGCCATGAATATGATGCCGTACATGCAAAGGAGTTGTCGTAAAACTTGTGGATACTGCACATCAGATGAAGGTTGTGTTTATTTATTTATATTCTGATTTGACATATATGATAATCTTTTTGATAAGCTTTTATAACCTATTACAAATGTATCTGCTTCTTTAACCGTCTTGTATTTTTTGCCATTTCAGGTAATGGAGAAGGTATTGCTCAACCACTGAATGCAGGAAAAGAAATTACAGCCAAGACGGCCTTTGTCATTATTTTGACTATAGTACAAATATTCATCGCAAAAATTCTATGAACAAAATGAATGTTCTAAAAAAAATTCTCAGAAATGAATGGAATTTTTTTTTGTTTTTTTTTTTTCAAGAAGAGCTGGGCCTCTTCGAAAAAAGGAAGAAGATGTGCGATATTTTTAAATTTCCTCCACTTTTCAACCATCCACAAGTTAATCAAAGGAAATTCTTATATTTATATTTGTTTCATCATTTTTAAAAATTTTTTCAACCATCCACAAGTTAACTAGAGAAAATTCTTATATTCATATTTGTTTGCCTCAAGCTTTCAGATTTCTGATGTTTTAATGTAGATACGATTTAATTTCAAGTACAGTGTATATCCATATACTTCCAATGGTCATTAGGAGGATGAAAAAGTTAAATGTTTGACTTCTGGGTCCTTCGCTGTAATGTACTAGTATTAGATTTGTAAAAAAAATCTCCCGGTGACGAAGCCTGTAACAGAGACAATAAAGAACGCTGAGCGTTGCCATGTTGCTTTCATACAGACCTAATATCTGTGATAAATTGAAATATGATTGTTTTAATTTGTTTCTAACAATAAAAAGAAAATAAAGTTTTTATAATTAAGTTTTTTTTTTTTTTCAAGAAAAGCATCACAAACACACACCCTCTCACATTGGGACGTCCCGGTTGTGAGTAAGTCCCCGGTTAGAAGGTGTGTAAACAAACTATTGTCGCCCTTTGAAACGTTTTACGCATTCACACACACCCTCCCTCACAGACATACATGCACTAAGTGCTTCAGAATTTAAATCTTTGAAAATGTGTATTTTATACTGTTTAATTTTTATCACAACAATAATGTACAAAGGTATAACAAAGAGTTACTTTTTATAATCATTCGATTTTATTTTGGGACGAAACTCTTTTTCTCGTCGCTGTCATCCTTATGGTCTTCATCAGACTTATCATTTTCTAACTCTCTTGAGTCCTCTGTCTCAAGTGAGTCTTTCTTTGATCCTCTATGGATTTCATTGTGTTCTGACGAGGATGAATGATCATCTTTGTCGTCGACTTCGTGAGATGATTCGTATTCGTGGCTTTCGTGTTCTTTTGAATCCCCATGTCCCTCGTGTTCAGTTTCTCTGGAGTCTTTTTCCTCATGTGAGTAGTCTTCAATTTCATGCGAAACATACTCATGTGAATTGTCTTGTTCAATTTCATGTGAATCATCTACGTCACTTGATGCATATTCATGTGAATTATCTTCCACTTCATTTGATGCATATTCATGTGAACCATCTACTTCATTTGATGCATATTCATATGACTGATCTTCTACTTCGTTTGATGCATATTCATGTGAATCATCTTCAACTTCCTCTGACGCATATTCATGTGAATCAAGTGAACTATCTTCAACTTCGTTTGATGCATATTCATGTGAATTATCTTCTACTTCGTTTGATGTATATTCAATTGAATTATCTTCTATTTCGTTTGATACATATTCATGTGAATCATCTTCAACTTCTTCTGACGCATATTCCAATGAATGATCGCCAGAGTCTTGTTCATGGTTTATTTCAAGCGAGTTCTTGTTCGTTTCTTTTGAGTCGTTTAATTCATGCGAGTTATCCTCAGATTCGCGTGAATCCTGTTCACTTTCATGCGAATGATTGAATTCTTCAGAAATAGCCACAACAGGTATATTGGGTATGTGTCCTCTGTGTGCACCACCACTCACCTCCTCCCGAGAATCATCTGCTATGTCGTATATTTCATCGCTGTGTTCGTAATGATCATCGTCATTTATTTCTTTCGAGTCATTTTCTTTCGTCTCCCTTGAATTTTCGAAGGAATCGCCTTTTTCTACCTCTCTGGATTCTACGTGTTCGAAAGAGTTTTCTCTTTCTTCGGAGACATCATCGGATTCATCAGAATCTACATACGCCTTCACGAAGGCATCCTTCCGCTGAACCTTTCTCTGCCTCTTGGCCTTGACTGTTTTAGTTCTTGGGTGGTAATTACCTGAAGAGTTAATTAAAACACAGTTCGATTAAACAGACTTGTTTAGCCATCCGCCTTTTGGCGTATTTCTTTCACTTCTTATCACATACGCTAATCACGCAATGAAAATAAGTATTACTTTTTTATGCGCCCGGATCGATAGATCCAGGGCGTATATTGTTTTTGTACTGTCTGTCTGTCTGTCTGTTTGTTTGCTTGTCTGGTTGTTTGTTTGTCTCGGACTTTAACCTTCACCATAACTTTTGAACCATGAAAGATAGAGACTTCATATTTGGTATGCATACTCCACTAATTAACTTCTTTCAAATGACACCAAGGTCAATGACCTTGAGACCTTAACTGTGGCCTATATGCTAAAAATAGCTTTTTTCTGCAAACTTTAACCTTCGCCATAACTTTGGAACCATGAAAGATAGAGACTTCATATTTAGTATGCGTACTCCACTTATCAGGTTCCTCCAAATCATACCAAGATCAATGACCTTGTGACCTTGACTGTGACCTATAGCTTTTTTGAACACTCACTATAACTTTTGAACCATGAGAGATTGAGATTTCATATTTGGTACGCATACCCCACTAATCAAGCTCTTTCAAATTACACCAAGGTCAATGACCTTGTGACCTTGACTGTGACCTTAATGCTAAAAATAGCTTTTTCCGAACTTTGTTGCTGCCGGGCGCATAGTGTTTCACAAACACATCTTGTTATTTTATGCTTTCAATAAAGTTTTATTTAAGTATTCTAGTATTTCTGTATTTTTGTATTTTCTACAAGTAATTTTGTGAATGATCAGCCTTTAAAGCTTGAGTAAAAGGGGGGAAATAATTGACATCGGAATTATGAATTACATTTACTGATTTAACAAAGGCAAGGTCTTCCAGATAGCTAACTGTAAAAGAACTTAATATTATTATTATACCCGCACTTTCCAAAGAAAGTTCGGGTATATTGTTTTAATTTCTTTTCAATTAATGAATTCCTCTTACTTGTTAAATGTCTCACTTCAAATACCCAGGCATCTGTGGTTTGAAATTCTCTGAAGCTTACAACACCATCACCTAAAAAAGAATTCATTTAATTATATAAATACAAAGCTATACAGTTATTCATTCGAGTTGGATACAAAATTAAACTGTGTTTAACAAATAAAAATATGTAGTACATACAAAACCTATTTTTAAAATTTGTCTTATCAATTTTCCTTAAAATTCGATAAAATTTTCAAACTATTCATGGCAACGTACCATTTTCGTCGGCAGCGCGGAAGGCAACTTTGACGTGAAGTTCACGTGGGTTGTGCCCTAAAGTTCTGGCAAATTCAGTGAGGGATATGAGCCCGTCTTCGTTGACGTCGTAGAACGATAGGCTTCGTGGAAGGGGTGTTATATGCACGTTTCCATCTGTGTCTGTCTGTAAAAAAAAAAACAATAAAAGACATTAAATTTGATTAGAGACCAAATATTCCTTATTTGATGTAATTTAGTCGCAAATCTAACCAATTATGATAAAACTATTTAAACTTAATGATTGTGTAAAGATAATGTCTTTATAAATTTCTTTAATGTAAGAAAAAAAAAGAGAAAAAAAGTTCAGATTTTGAAAGTTAAATTTTGGAATAAGCTGATGAATAGCAATTAAATATGCAACAGAAGTTATCTTATAATTTTAATAAAATACCAGCATTTTTAGTGACTGCTTTCCTGTGTATGCATTGGTGCAAACGTGTCTCAGAATAAAAGCACAAGTAAAATCAGAATCAAATCCTGTGTATTTTCGGCAAACTCGAGGGGTGACCACATGACAGTGTCCTGAAATCAAATCTCTCAAAGACATTTTTAAATCCCATTTTGATGCAGAAGCCGCAAGAATTGAAAACAAGAAAACGATACACAACTTGGAGACTTTTGACAACATGGTTGAGTTCTTCTAAGAGTGATGAGGAGATTTTGGGGTATATTTATATATATTGGTCCTAAGTGACCGTGGGCGATAGACATTATGTAACTGTCGTGGTCATGAAAGTTCTGGCGCTCCGACACTATCAATTTGCCATTGTTAAACATGCTTCTGATGACATTTATATGTAATGGGAATGTCCTTTTACTCTTACTTATGTGTCACGTAATCAGGCACAAATTGTCAAAACATTAGGACCCATAACGAAGTTCCTTAATCATCTCCATAGATATCAATTGTACATCATAGGAAACTCCTCGTAGGATTCACTTAAAAGTGGGAAATTCCTTATTAATTTACATGAAAACGTGTGATAATTCTATCGCCTTTTATTGGATGATGAAATAACGCTGCACGATCATTATTTATATCCACTGCATACATTTGCATAAATAAATACTCAGAAAATGATTCGATTGGTTCTTAACCAGTAGTTATTGTGTGATAATCAGGATTTGCTGTAATTCTTTTTTCGTCAAGTAGATAAAACCAAGACAAAACTTTTAATAGGCAAGTGTTTCTTGCTGTTGTTTGCTTTTTAGGGGTATCTTTTTGGTTGTTTCGGGTTTTAAAGTTTTTTTTTATTTCATTGGGGATAAAAATGATATTACCCAAAGAGAATCAGATACATGCATACCCGGTATGTTCTAGCATTCTTTGAATATCCCATAGGTGTTTTTTGAAAGTGTCACTTGAAGACAATTTTGTCTTTCTCAATAGATTCATCAGCAATTAAATGGGGAACAATATTGTATTAATTATTTTGTGACATTATTATTTAAGAAATGTCCATATTTATCCTTCAAGTATCAGTTCAACATTGCAATATATGAAGGAAATCTTTATTTTGAACCCCCCCCCCCTTTTCCGATCTAACACCAAAAGGTTAATTTACTAGTTCTTTCAGAGTTATTCGAAAATATTTTCCCCGAAATCGTCAATCAGCAACCCATTGACATGAGCCTTGTGTCTAAATGTCTTGTAAATTGAATACCATAGGATGTAGAACATGACAGGTGATTTGTAGATCTATCAATGTGTATCACGATCTTTTACACCTGTATACACTGGTCAGTGATTGAGAGAGATTTTAATCAGACCGATACAGGATTAGGCGGGGCTTCTTTAGATTTCTACTTTTTTTTTTAATGTCTTATTTTCAAATACTTAAGTCTAATGGCCAAAGTCCGAAAATTCATCCTTAATTAAAAGTAATCGAGTTATTTGCCTCATTCTAAACAGAATATGTACTTGCAGAACAGTTTACAATACATGTAGTTGTTACGTTTCTTTATTTATTTAATTATTCATTCATTTTTTGAATTTTTAAAAAAGATCAATTTGACGCTTCTAGACATATATACTGATATCAAATCATTACAACATAATTATCTGGGTTCATTATATTATTTGGAATACCATAACGTTTTTTCAATGGGTGGCACTGTAGCTCTCCGGTCTGTAGATATTTTTTTCGGAGGGCATACCCAAGATGCCAAACGGGAGATTACTCTTCATAGAAATTCAATATTCTATAATCATGACAAGAAAAAAAAACCCACTGCTGACGTAAAACCACTGGTTTTCTTATTTATTTCAAAATATATTAATAGCCATTCACTTATGTACATGTTCCTCTTTCTTAAGAGAATCTCTAATAAATCACACAACATGCTGTGTTTACAACATCACAAAATCTTAATGTCAAAGCACCAACAATGGAGGCAGGGGGCATGTTGTAAAAAGACAATAATCCGATAAACTTAGGGGGTAAAACTAAGATGCAGAGGTATTCATCTGGATAATTTTAAAAATCAAAATAATGTGATTACAAACATCTATAATTAAAATTAAAATAATTTACATCTGATCACAATATCTATAATCAGTATAATGATAATCATAATAATGTACATATGATAAAAAGTCATCTGCATTGTACAAACAGCAAGAATCACAACAGTTTGGGCTACACAAGTGAGCAACTTCTGACTGTATAAACAGATAGAGATTACAATTATGCAAGTGACTTGAGAATTGACATTGAACTTGAAGCTGGAATGGACAGGTTGGATGGAAGACACAAATAACTGATGCGTAGAACAATTTTTATAATGCAAATATTTATACACAAATTTGAGGATATGTGCCAAAGCGTATATTTATTATAGACTTCACTCTTAAGAGAAATAAAAAAAAATTATGGTATGAATGTGATAACATATATGGCACTCTTCATTAAATTACATAAAAAAATGTTCTCATAAAATGTTATACAAACTAAATTCACAAGACAAATAAGAAATGTGTGGTACTTCGTAAAAATATTTTTTTTCAGTATTTATTATGACAATGAGGAAAGTACTCTTTAAAGAAAATACATGTAAACTAAAAAATTCATTTGAAAACTAGAAACATTCCATTTGTTTCAAATGTATTAAATGTTCTAAAAATTCTATTGCTGGTCCCAAAATCTGATTATCATTGGTACTGTTTTTATTTTCAGTGGCTCTTTAGGCATTGAACCTTTTTAAATAAAAAAAAATATTGAGAAATCCAACTTAAAGTAAATGTAGGGAGAAACTCTATATAGTAAAGGGATCTTCCCTTCCCCCTTTATTTCTGAAAACTGCAAAATCAAAGTTTCCATTCCATCAAAACTTCCGTGCCTCCACTATTATTGCATAAGGTTAATATCTTTCGTTCATTTAAATTCACTAATCACAAAAAAATTTCAGTGTAAAATTAGATTTTCCATTGAGAGCATCTATCAATTTCTAAATTAAATTGAGTATTAAATGAAAAAAAGTGGAAAAGTTCACTTCTACACAAATGTGTAGGACCTAACTGCTATTACATTGATTGAAAATGGTTCTATAACCAACAGCTACAAAGTGTTCTTAAGACGTATGCACTTCTGAGAGAAAAAGTAGAAACTGAGTGAATAATAAAAAAGATCAAACAAAAACCGGGAATTTCAAAGTACTTGACTGATCCCTTAAAACAATTAAGTGACTAAGAATAAGTGAAATCTGCAAACATCAATGCAAAACTATTGTGACAAAATAATAAAATGTTAGCACAGCTAAAACTTGAGTGTAAACATGGTAAATATGAATAGATTTGCAGAAGGACTAGTGTTGAGTTTTTGATACAGTGCCTGAAAACAGTAAAGTCACCAATGTAAAAATAAGTACATTTTGGGTCACTATACATGTAAATGTATTGGTACAAAAAAACTGCATTGAATAAATAAAAAATTCACTTATCCTGACCTATCAAAAAACCATGTACCATCAAATCAAAATAAGCAATAATTTCAAGTACACCTTATACACATGCATACCAGAACATTGTACACTTCAAGAGCATCATGCATAAACTAACAAATAAGCTATGATAAATAAGTAGAAGATATGTACTATTCAAGCTAATTCCTGCTTAGCCAGGGCAAGCTCATCACTATCAATGACCACTCTCAGTTTTATCTGGTGAACGGCCAAATCCTCCAGAATATCACTGGTCACCAGAATCGACTCGAACACTCTCAGAAGGCTTCCATCCTCCAGATTAACACACACGTCCGTCACTTGTTTTGGAGTCATACAAATATTGCACACAACCAGGGAGTCTTCCATGTCAACATGAAGAACCAGGGTCCCCCTCCTCTGTTCAAAGTACTTAATGATGGACATATTCATAGCATTGGTCAGAGATTTGTAGAACCTCTTGACAAGTTTTTCGAATGTTGGTCCTCGGTGTTTCCACTTCAGACAGTGTTCCACCGGTTTCTCTGTCTGGAGAGTGAGGTTCAGATTCTCCCTCTTCCGTTTCTGATCAATGTTGACATGATTTTCTGTGTGGTTTCCTAGATTTTCTTTGTTGGTGGAATCAAATTGTTCAACCTTTTCTGTGTTATGGTTGAGTGAATTTTTCCTGTTCTGCACATTTTCTACACTTCTATTAAACACATGACTATCTTTCAGTACATTAATGGCTTCCGTGGAGAGTGTGTACGAAATGAAACTTGTTCTACTACTGGATCTTATAATGGTTGGACCTTCAAGCCGTAAGTTCTTAGGGAGTTCACTCCCTTTGGGAGGTTTCACAGGAGATGGTGACCTAGTGACCGCATTTTTCACTTCATATTTGAGCTTTCTTTTCGCTGGATTAGAAGATTTCTTTTTTGACTTTGTTCTTTGGCAGAAACACCAACAAGATGGCATCTCTTCATCACTCTCATCATAAGCATATTCTTTGATCTTCCAGCCCCTGGAGGACCATTCTTCCCCGATCATTGTCATGTTCTCGTAGGATTTGTGGGCCCTTCTTGGAGTGAGGACTGGATTGACCCCCTCCTTTTTCTTCCGGTCCTTTTCTGGAGTATCCCCCATCTTCTCCTCCATGTCATCTCCTTCCTCCCACACAGGGAACATCCCGAAAATTCTGTCAACCTCCACATTGATAGTGACTTGACCTAAAATTATATAAAACTTTACAGTTAAAATCTAGAAAGAGTATTTAAGACTTTTTATTTCATACTAAAGTACAAATAAGTATGATCTTAATCATGTTGAGATAATTTTGCATAATTACTGCTTAATTCAGTGCTATGAATTTCAAACTTGATGATGTTTTGTATTAAATGATGTCTTTGCCTTTTGTATTTCTTGGCCAAATTATGATTCTATGACCTTTTTGACCTGACTTTTAGAGAGGGTGACTATACCTTCAAATCTTGTGCAAAATTATCTGAATTTTCAATTCATTTTAGTTTGAGGCTTAAGCCAGGTGATAAATACTTAAAATCTACCCATATGTAGGATCTCAAAAGAGATCTTTATTTGAAGAAATATTACTGAGGGAGAGATAAATTTAACTGGGGAGTAAAATATGATTTTGACAGCATTTTTATTTTATTAAGTTTGAAAAAAAAGCCAAAAACAAGATTTTTTCCCCAAAAATTTAATATCTGCACCCTGAATGAGAATGGATGTCACCGATGTTCTAGTGTAAAGGTAATCTTGGTTTGTAGGGCAATGATTACTTTTATCAGACACAATAGAATGACTAACTGGGGTCATCAATAAGCCAGTATAAATCAAATACTGTACACACACCTGTAGCTGATTACCAGGTACACATACAAGAAATGTAATTCACAGTTTGTATGACCTTTGCTTTAAGATTGGTACTTTGGATGGCCACAGGTAGAACTTCATGAAAGCCACACAATTTCTTTTAGACTAAAAATGTGTGTTTTCTTACATATCCTTTTTTCTGCATATCAATTTTAAAAGGCAAGAAATCAATCAAATGTATAATCAGACAAAAAAATCTTGGTAGTCTACATTCACCTATATTAAAAAAAAATGCAGATCCTTAAAATTACGGCCAGATCAATCATTGCCTAACTATCAATAATGATCATGTAAACATGACTTTCTATACAGGATGTCACAATAATAAATACGTAAACGGGTTTATGGGGATCATTATAACTGTCTATCCTACACTATAACCTGTTAAAATCAACGTTCTCACTCAGACACACTGAAGAGTGTCACTACAGTTCAAGGTTTCACTACGGAGCAGGCACACAAAATCTTTTCAAGTTCCTTTATATTTACACAATTGATAAATTTCAAAACATCATTGTGATAAGTGAATATAGTTTTATATTACACATATCAGTATTAAGCCAATTTAAGGTGGCTCTACACTTCCTTAATTAACAGCTAACTTCCTTAAGACACCCACCTTTGTATCTGTCCTTGCCAAGGTACCCTGAAATGATACGAAAACACAATCAATAAACGCATTGCCTGGTGTTGATATAGCTTTCAGTATAAAACCTGTCAGTTTCTTCAGAATATTACATTATTAAATTAAAAGTAAACATGTTTGATATTGCACATTTCACAAATTCTTAAGAAAACTGGTTTCTTTTCATCCATATTTCAGACCCTTCTTGTATAAATGACAAGGATATTATTTGAAAGGACCAGGGTTTGACCATGCAAACACTGCTTAAACAAACAAAACAACCTTTCCTTGGAAAGAGTGTAAAATTTATTTCCTGTTCAATGGTGCCTTCTATTTTAGGGTTTCAAACTAATGAAATGGTTTCAAAGTACTGAAATACAAAGCTACTCCACAGTAAAACTTTGTCATTTGTCAAAATTTACATGTCTGTAACAGTTCGTAATACATGTATCACAAATTCTTATTTATTCCATTTGTTAGCCATTTTTTCCTACCTGAACCATAAATAGGTTTGATTCTAGAGTCCTCATCTAGGGAACTAGCCAAGTGAAGCTGACCAGATTGTCTTAATGCATTAATAAACAAGGCCACAGCGGAACTCCCTGTTCCTTCCACCAACTGTAACAGGGCTGTGTTTCTCTGTACTTTATTCTTGCCATTCTCTATTTTCTCCTTCCCCTCCTTGTCTAACACCCCATGTTGGATCAGGTAGTCATAGATAGCTTCAGCATCCAGGGATTCTATTAGATCCTCTCTCTCAGTCAGGGATAGTCTTTGCATATTACACTTGGGATGTCTGGGGGATTCTCAACCCGTGAGCTCACAACTGGCATCCTGTGTTAACCTAAAGAAAATAAGATTTACCATCAATATCCTTTAAAACATACATATAAATAACAACAAAGAAATGTGCAAGTATACTTTAAAGATTTCAAAGTAATTTATGTATGTCCTATAACTACTAAAACGAATGATATTGTGTCCATGCATAACATCTCTCCAGCTGTAAATATGTGTAGTTACTAAAGCTGTCACAAAAATTTGGCAAAAATAAAGGACCAGGTATTGGCCCATACAAAATAAATTCCTAAAAACTTTGTTTAACGAAAAGTCATTAACCTTTGTATGTACAGATGGAATACTACATGAATAATTCACATAAAAATACACTTGTATAATATTCCATATTTATTAAGCTAAATGCTTCTATGTAAAACTTGTCCTAATTTTCTATAAATAACCAGGAGAGTCTCAAACATTTAAAATTCTTTGTGGTATTACCTAAGTTTTACTTACTAACTACGAGATTAAGTTACCTGTTCAGATATGTGATCATAAGTCTTTAAATTCAGCAAACACACACAAATAAAGATTATGAAAATGTCACAATAATGCCATAATCAAATATACATACAGGTTAGGAATAAGTATGTCCAAACCTGCAGTTAAACACATGGTGCATTTAATCTTGTACAAATGTTTACTTTATCACGTGAATGTTATTGTACAAGTTTGCAAAGTCATTTAATATGAACTGATAAAGCTTCAATATTGAAAGAAATGGAAGTACAAGTGTCTATTGAACAGCTTCATTGATAAAAGCAGATGCAATTTAGAAAATCACACTTTTTCAAACATCATAAAAATTATCCTTTCAAGATAACAACATTTTATTGCTGGTAATATGAGTTCACATATGAAAACATACAGGCCTGAACATAAATGTCAAAAATTTTATCCTGCTTTTATCTAAACCAAACATCCAAGAATCCAGTAGTCAAACAGCAAGGTGTTGCTTTATTTAAAGACAGAAATTCTGTAATACAATCAGCATCTACAGAAACTAAACACTAAACATGCTAAAAGAACACAAACCTGACATAATCCAAGAACCTTTAATGATTTTCTTAATACACAGATCTATTTGATGCAATTTTTTTTTTTACTATTGAGTTCACTATGTATGCAAGGTTCCTTGTCACATATTGATTTGAATATTGACTAAAAAAACTTATTTATGTATTAAAAAAATTACAAGAAATGAACAAGCCAGTTTAAAAATAACTATGGTCACTAGCAGCTGTAAAATTTACACAGTATAATACAGGTGTACTATTTAGCATATCTATAAATTGTTCAAATAATGCAGTTTAATAATGGTGTGGGTTTTTTTCTTTATATTTTGGTTTTACCCTCAAGGTATCACTGATACTTGTTGTAAATATGATTCACTACATGACAGGTAACATATGCTTTTTATTAAATGTTCATAAAGATCTCATTACACACAATAAACATGAAAACATTGTGATGACAGAAAGAAGTCTTTACACCTGCCTGAAAACACATGAAAATCTTGTTATGACAACCCAACTCACATACCACAGCAGACAAAGATGCCTGGATCTTAGAGCCGAAGTTTCCCCGGTCTGACAGAATTTCCACTCTATACACTCACCGACTCAAACGTGCGATTTCTCCACTGATAAATATTAATATTTGACAGGAACTTATCAACAGATCATTTGCAATCCTCGTTCATCAAACCATAGAGTCGGACCACCGTTCATTTTCAGATACATCATTCAGCTGTCGATGGAGGATGAACAGCCTGCACAATAGGTTGTATGAGGATGCACATTCCTAGACTTTCTCAATTTACTCTGGCCACAGCACCGGGAACTTTCTTTTGACTTATGATAGCAATTTTTCATGTTAAGGCCTCAGGAGATGAAAGCAGTCACTTCAAATATAATAATTTTTATTTTGCTTCTGTTTATACCACAGAGTACACATGCATCAAAGGATAAACACAATTTATCATAGGTTTTCATTAGAACTAGCACTGACACAATAATTCAATCCACAATACTAAATGAGTATTGCAAAATGTGAAGTAAGTTCTTCACCATTTATCAGAAATCCAATGAACTGAAATGGCACATATTCACGACACCTAAAAAGCTTCAATCCTTAAAGAAGAAAGATCTACAGCAAGACGGCAATGCAATAAATACATGTACCTCTTTAATAGGTTCATAATACAGTTCAAAGGTACCCACCTATTTATTACTGCTTTTCTCTCCATGAAAAGACATTCATATGAGATAATATTCTAAGTTAGGATATAAGGTTGCGATTAAGCCATCAATTTAAATCTACCATTATGACAATTTGACAATACCCTTGGCAGCAGAGCAAGAGATTAGGTAGGTGTCAACATCAAATGTAAAATACACATCAATGTCAGAAATCTGACCAGCAAATTAGATCAAAGGACACATACCCCTGGCTATAAGGGACCTTTTCTATGCAACACAACCATATATCAAGTGTATTTAATCAAATTGAAATGGGGTATTCATCTGTATGCAAGATCATGAAAAAATAATTCTCAGGTGTTTTTTAAAGTAAGGTTTTACTGTGTAAAAAAAGTTCATAGTTCCTTGTCATTCATGCACTGTCAATAAGAAATTAAACACAGATAGTGGCCTATGACTTCCTCCCTAATATCTGTTATGTGTTCCAAATTGTTTTAAACAAAATTCCTGACATTTAACAAATTGTCATGTAAGATAACACACCATAACCATCAGCCAGAGAAACATTTGGTATGCATCACTTACACAGCTACACCGAGATGGGCACCATGACTTCTAACCAAGGCAGAATATTTTCCCTGGAAATACATCTTCCTATTATCTCTTTGTACAAGAATAATAGAACCTGCATCAGATAAAAGTCTGACAGCGGGTGGGAAGGAATATATGGCATGTTTTGTAACATGCCTGCAGAAAAAAAGGCATATCAGTGCAGTATATAGATACTGACTGCAACATTGTCTGATCAATACACAAGTCTGGTGAGATCATAGGCAAATTAAGGTTTACAAACAAAGTTACATGAACATTAGATTTCCCCCTAGCTTCTGTACAGATAAAAACCCCTCCTTCTGCCTGTGTAGCTGAACTGAACCATGCACCCTGGAGCCAGGAGCAGATGCTATCTAAAGGCCAATCACTTTACAACCATCTTCCAACAAAATGCTTCAATTTTCCTCAAAATGCCGAACTTTTAGACAGATATTATGACAGATGGGTTCATGTTTATGCATTCATTTACTATGGTATTTTGAGTGTTTTAAGAAAATAATTAATGTGGTATTTTTCCATCATTAGCTGTTACTTCTAACATGTGTCATCGTTATCAAAGAAAGCTCGTCTTGTAAAGAAGTATTCCAACTGACTTAAATTAATATCTGTTCATTTCACCCCATTGTAACCTCAGAGATAATCTTTTAAAGCTATCTAGCCTAGCTTAAATTAAGTTTATCAAGTCCCATTATCATTAAGCATTACACCCTCCTTAGCTCCTAATCTTGTGTGCCTCCAAAAGAGGATTAATGATTCAAATAAAAGACAGATACAGCTTTATCCACCGGACATTAAAATATAATTGACAATCTCACAGCTGTTACCATTTAATGCATTAATCTACTAAGTTTAAAGTCTCTCTTTGCCCACAAAAATTGAAGCTAACCTATGCTTTTAAATTCTAAAAGGACCCTACAGCATATATCTTTGGTTTGACCACTAAAAAAGAAACTCACCAGATAAAACCTGCACGACTCTTCAGTGGCTGTGTTCTATGGAAAATGCTTGCATGTCAATTCCCGGGCTTTCTGCCACTAAATGCAGAATTCAGGGCCATTAAGAAGACATGTAACAAAATCAATACCTGGTCGTATCTCAAGAATGCTGTGTCTGACATTCACGTAAACAAATGCGATTTCAAACACCAAATATTATCTCCATCTATACCATACCACACCGAAAACCAATTCCTTGAAATATTGATAAGGCATTACATAACACAATACTAAAAACTTTAACAGATCTTGATTTCTTCTTAGCATCTGCAGCCTGAAGAAATATTTGCCATCATTAATATTTACAAAAATGATGCAGTGAGTTTCAAAATTCCATGTTGAAATGATAAATCATACTTTTTTCTAACCAAAAATTTGCTTTCAAGCATGTTGCACTTTATAAAAATGAGAAATTAATGGAAATGAACAATTTCTGAATCACTTAGGAATAATCCAAGTGTTTGCAATGAACAACAACATGTATGATAATTTTTATCTTCTTTTTTTGGCAGCATAATCACTACTGTCTTCAATAGAACATCTTAGTAGTAGGCCTTACATATTGAAACCCCTTGTATCCCAATATGAGATAATCAACCCCCACCCCCGCC
>PRKT01000119.1:548057-568025 GCA_003671525.1 Saccostrea glomerata
CCCCCCCCCCCCCCCGCCTTTCCCTCATAAAAAAAATCATAATGCTGAATATGTATAAGTAAAATGAAACACATTTTTATCTGTTTTCTTTCATTGTGATGGCATGTGCTTTTAACATTGTTTTTTCCCTCTTGCTACAGTGGTACACTCAATATGTATGATCCGCAAATTGCAAATTCACAAAACTTTTGTTTCACTTTCTCATTACAAGGTAAATATTTTGACTTTGCTTAAAAGACAAATATAAATTAATAAATATTTATGCAATATGCATGTAGTAGCTTGCATTGTCATTTACATTTCATTTTAATTGCTACATATTTCAAAATAATTTTTAATACCATAACCATAAGTTTCAATATAAAATCCTAAACACATGTGTTCATGGGTATAAAGATAAGAAAAAATAGGAACATTGAAATAGGAGAAAACCCCCAGACTTGGATTTGCAACTTTTTTCAGTTTCCCTAGGTTCAAGAAATGATGGGATATTAAAACATTTTGGCATTTTTGGGGGGGAACTGGAAATTTTACTCTTGTTACCTTTCTGTCCAAAATATGAGTACACTTGCCTAATTTCAGAAAGGTTATATTTTCTGTCTTTGATTTTTATTATTTTTTCTCAGAAGAAGAATGTTCCTTATGAAAAGTATTTGGTATTAAAGAAATAATTTCAATAGCACCTATAAACTTAGAGAACTCAACACAGAAGTAACCTATTGCCTGTATTCAATAGTCAGATGGTGATCCTGATGAAAAGTTTTTATCGATAAGCACTTTTTTTTTTATTTGAAGATACTTTATTCATATGGTCTGTATTATAGTATCTTAACAAAATTGAGAGGATTCCAACTTTGTCACTGACAAATTGAAATTGAGCTCAAATTCTATTTCTAAGGAATTCCTACCAAAGGCTCCTTTCTGAAGCAAAGCCTAGGCCAACCATTTCTTGATGAATATCATTTTGCGAATACTTTATGGAAACACTGAATCAAACAGACATAAGTTGATTGAAATATCAATCTCCTTCCAATTTCTTAAGCAGATTGTGTAGGCCTACATAATACAATCATTTATTGTCAAGAAAGAGCCCCTCAAATGCCACAAATTATTCAAAATATTGACAGTGCAGCTATCTAGCTATGCAAGAGAAACAACCCTACTTCAACATATTACCTTATTCAGTTATCTAAATCCTATAAAACTTTTTTTTTATGACAATTAAATCAATAAATTTTCAAAATCCAAATGCCTCTCTTGTTGAAAAGAGAAGGGTTTTATTCATTTATTTATCTTAAATAAAATAGAATGTTTTTATTCTGCTGAATTCAGATGACTAAAAAATGTATACAAATGCTGACTCTGATTTAGAAAACAATTTATCTATACCATCACATAGACTTATAAGCACTGACTCGATACTTACACAGTAAACTGGCAAAAACTGATATCCACATGATCACTGCATTGCCTGAGTCAGTGGTGCATTTTGATCGATACTGGCGTATCTCTGACGAATTATGCATCTAATGAAATTTGCATATTGTAAATTAATTTACATATTCTGAATTTAATGTTTTCTTACCTTTCTATTTTTAACATCGATAGATTCTGGGCATTACGATGAGATGTATGGTTAACGGTATGTTGACATGTATTTTTGTTCTCATGGCCAATTTTGTTTCAAGGAATATGATTGGTGGATACTTTATCTGATCTTGTTAAGTTGTTCATAAAATTGCTCGTCTTAAAATGACAATTAAAAAATAGGGTTGAGTAAAATTTGCATGTTTAATAAATTCTCAATCAGTTAAGCTTGCCCTTGATTGATAAAAAAAAAACATTTATTTACTATAAATTATTAGGCAAAATTGATCTAGAAAATGTTATTCACCAATACTGTTTTAATTTTTTTTATTTTACAAGATTTCAACAACCTTATTTTTAATTTCCAGAATTTAGCACAACTTGGTCCACATACTGACAGAACAATTCTATTTTTTTTTCAAATGATAAAATGATTATAATACATCAGACAAAGGCAGTTGAATTTATAATATCACCAGAAGTCTCTGATGATAGGGACTATCTCTAGACTACTAGTGTGTGCTTATTATAAACAAAAATTAGCATATTTTTATAGTTTATTTGTGTAGAAAGTCTAACTGTAGGCAGAGGTACATAATGTATTTAATGAACTTTGAAAAAAAAAATAATTAAGACAGGTGGACAGATGATGAACTAGCTGCTCCTATATATTCACATTTTTCTGCTCTTTGACCAGTAAAGTTAAAAATATTGAATATGATGTCATTCACCTAATGAACAGCAAATATTTTTGTTCAATTATATTGGGATGTTAATGATCTTTTTCAGTAAGTATGAAATTAAATTTCTAAATATTTCATTAATTTGAAATCTCTGTAGAATGTAAATTATATGTTTAATTGTTTACAAAAAGACAAATAAATATTCTTAAGAAGCTACTTACAAATAATTCCCTTCTTAAATTATTGAAAATTGCAACATTTTCAAAGAAAAGTATAACAACTTCAAGATATAAAAATGCATTTATTGGCATATAACATCAATAATTAAAGAATAATACAAGGGAATTCTTTTGTCTCATACAGAATCTCAGTCTTAACAAACTGTGTTAGGAATGACTTTGCTGAAATTACCGATACATGCACCAAAAATCTGATATAAAACATGTCAACATTATTCATTATACCTTGTCAGATAGACAGATACACATTCTCATTTTATTAAGACATCTAGTGTAGCACTGAAAGAAAGAGCTGCTGGCATCATTCTCCATTTCTGTTGATCCTGCCAACAGCTTCTGGTTTCGAGAAGTTAAATATCACATTTATACATAAACTTGCGTCCTCATTTGGGAGATTTGTACATATGCATCCTATGAAAAAGATGCCTAAATGAATATCATGATTTCTCACTGTTAAAAGATGATCAAAGATTTTCACTATTGATGACTTCTATTATTGTGCTGCATTCCTCTTTGATAAAGCTGCTGCCAGGTCAGTTTGGAGAGCCTGTTGTTTTTTCATATCTCCTAAGGGTACAAATGAGCGTAGGCCATGCACAATGTCACGTGTTTTTCCAAAGTAAATCTCATTTAATGTGTTTCTAATTTTGTTTTCCATGTCCTGTAATAAAATAAAAACATTTAAATGCACAAAAGCAACAATTTAACGACACCATTTATTACACTATAATTATTTATATACTGAACAAAATTGCAATTGTGTGCAAAGGGAGATAACTTTGCTTTCCTCTTTTACTATGCCACTTGAGAAAATTGTTTTCAAATTTGTAATGCTAATTATTTGATAATTGAACTGAAAAAAATGTTTCTCCTCACCTCCACCATCCTCCCAATGTTGACAATATGAGGCGCGGCGTCACTGACGGTGGCGTCATGTTCCACCTGACGCGTCAGACTTCCTCCAAGGTTCATAACTCCTGACGCATCCTTCGTGGTCTGCAGCCATAACATCACAGTAGACGTAAGTTTATAATGGGCACTTCTCCCGCTTGATTTCTCCTGTAAATGAGAAAAACAGTACAAATTAAAATATCATTCAATTTGAATGAAGATACCTGAAATCTTTAACAAATATTTGGTACCTTTTCTTATCAGCTAGATGAATAATTTCAAATAGTGAAATTAAAGAATTATTTCTATCATTTTAACCATCCTCTTTCTGAAAATCAAATACATGATCCATACAGTGAAAGATATACCAAATAAAAAATTTGACAGACAAATCGAAAACAGTAGTTCTATAATTAATGCAGGATCTGATATTTCTATAGTTCTATGCTGTAAACACAAAGAAACATATGTCAGGCATCTATAGTTCCACACTCCATAATGAGCCTGTTAATTTTTTTGTACCAACCTGAACTTCAACAACATGAATTGAGTCCCAGCAGCCCTTAATTTTCTTGGATCCATCTCCTGCCTTTTTAATTAATATAACTCCAGCAAAGCCATGATCTAGGTCCCAAAGGTATACCGAGGAAACCCCTCCTTCAAAGTACCTAAAACAAATAAAAAGATTATTCTTAGTTTTTCTTCAACTTCCAAATAGAAAATGCATTTTCTTTTGTCATACTGTATCCTATTACTTCTCTCACAAATAAATATGGAGTAAAGTACTACATGCAAGTCAAAAAGTTAGATATTTATAAAGCAAGACATTATCTTTCAATATATTCAAAAAAGTTCAATTTCTATAGATCTGAACTTCTTAAGCTAAATTTCATAAATTTTATATTTTTCAACAGAAACATGGCTGATGCGTACATTTCTCTGTACTGATCAAAGGCAGTGTTGGCATCGATCTCTAGTTTGCGTAACCTGTCTGAGGGGAGTGTACCATCATCCAAAGGAGGGTCATAGGTGTTACTCCAGGGGGACCTAAAATGAGAAAAGATTTCATAATCATCTAGTATTCTGCCTTTGAAAAAAATCCTGAAATTTCATTGGTTGAGAATAATTTATATATATAAAGCACTCTATCATTGAAATAATATTGTCCTACTGACCATGGTGAGGGCTTGTCCCGAGACACAGTAAGATTATTCTAACTAAGAATACTGCATAAATCTATATTTCTGTATACTACCTAGTGACATATTGTTTTTATGTGACCAACTGACCAAATATGAAATCAGTATACCCCCTCCATGCAACCTTCTGACCATATATCAAATTGATCAATATGTTGTTTCAATTTTAACTTGCAAGAAACCTAATGACTGACATCATATAAACATCAAACAATGTCACAATGCAAACAACTGTTATGGAACAATTTCCTTTACTCAGAAAAATAAACTTTATGTAAACAAGAGATGTTTGTAAAACACTAATGCTCCCTCCCCCCAAATTGGAATTTTTCCAAGTCCAAAAGGGCATAACTGTCTGTAAAGGAAATTGTTCCATAACAGTTGTTTGCATTGTGACATTGTTTGATGTTTATATGATGTCAGTCATTAGGTTTCTTGCAAGTTAAAATTGAAACAACATATTGATCAATTTGATATATGGTCAGAAGGTTGCATGGAGGGGGTATACTGATTTCATATTTGGTCAGTTGGTCACATAAAAACAATATGTCACTAGGTAGTATACAGAAATATAGATTTATGCAGTATTCTTAGTTAGAATAATCTTACTGTGTCTCGGGACAAGCCCTCACCATGGTCAGTAGGACAATATTATTTCAATGATAGAGTGCTTTATATATATAAATTATTCTCAACCAATGAAATTTCAGGATTTTTTTCAAAGGCAGAATACTAGATGATTATGAAATCTTTTCTCATTTTAGGTCCCCCTGGAGTAACACCTATGACCCTCCTTTGGATGATGGTACACTCCCCTCAGACAGGTTACGCAAACTAGAGATCGATGCCAACACTGCCTTTGATCAGTACAGAGAAATGTACGCATCAGCCATGTTTCTGTTGAAAAATATAAAATTTATGAAATTTAGCTTAAGAAGTTCAGATCTATAGAAATTGAACTTTTTTGAATATATTGAAAGATAATGTCTTGCTTTATAAATATCTAACTTTTTGACTTGCATGTAGTACTTTACTCCATATTTATTTGTGAGAGAAGTAATAGGATACAGTATGACAAAAGAAAATGCATTTTCTATTTGGAAGTTGAAGAAAAACTAAGAATAATCTTTTTATTTGTTTTAGGTACTTTGAAGGAGGGGTTTCCTCGGTATACCTTTGGGACCTAGATCATGGCTTTGCTGGAGTTATATTAATTAAAAAGGCAGGAGATGGATCCAAGAAAATTAAGGGCTGCTGGGACTCAATTCATGTTGTTGAAGTTCAGGTTGGTACAAAAAAATTAACAGGCTCATTATGGAGTGTGGAACGATAGATGCCTGACATATGTTTCTTTGTGTTTACAGCATAGAACTATAGAAATATCAGATCCTGCATTAATTATAGAACTACTGTTTTCGATTTGTCTGTCAAATTTTTTATTTGGTATATCTTTCACTGTATGGATCATGTATTTGATTTTCAGAAAGAGGATGGTTAAAATGATAGAAATAATTCTTTAATTTCACTATTTGAAATTATTCATCTAGCTGATAAGAAAAGGTACCAAATATTTGTTAAAGATTTCAGGTATCTTCATTCAAATTGAATGATATTTTAATTTGTACTATTTTTCTCATTTACAGGAGAAATCAAGCGGGAGAAGTGCTCATTATAAACTTACATCTACTGTGATGTTATGGCTGCAGACCACGAAGGATGCGTCAGGAGTTATGAACCTTGGAGGAAGTCTGACGCGTCAGGTGGAACATGACGCCACCGTCAGTGACGCCGCGCCTCATATTGTCAATATTGGGAGGATGGTGGAGGTGAGAAGAAACATTGTTTTGTGTTCAATAATAAAAAGATTATCATAACAAATTTGAAAACGATTTACTGAAGTGGCATAGTAAAAGAGGAAAGCAAAGTTATCTCCCTTTGCACACAATTGCGATTTTGTCCAGTATAGAAATAATTATAGTGTAATAAATGGTGTCGTTAAATTGTTGCTTTTGTGCATTTAAATGTTTTTATTTTTTTACAGGACATGGAAAACAAAATTAGAAACACATTAAATGAGATTTACTTTGGAAAAACACGTGACATTGTGCATGGCCTACGCTCATTTGTACCCTTAGGAGATATGAAAAAACAACAGGCTCTCCAAACTGACCTGGCAGCAGCTTTATCAAAGAGGAATGCAGCACAATAATAGAAGTCATCTATAGTGAAAATCTTTGATCATCTTTTAACAGTGAGAAATCATGATATTCATTTAGGCATCTTTTTCATAGGATGCATATGTACAAATCTCCCAAATGAGGACGCAAGTTTATGTATAAATGTGATATTTAACTTCTCGAGACCAGAAGCTGTTGGCAGGATCAACAGAAATGGAGAATGATCAGATGCCAGCAGCTCTTTCTTTCAGTGCTATACTAGATGTCTTAATAAAATGAGAATGTGTATCTGTCTATCTGACAAGGTATAATGAATAATGTTGACATGTTTTATATCAGATTTTTGGTGCATGTATCGGTAATTTCAGCGAAGTCATTCCTAACACAGTTTGTTAAGACTGAGATTCTGTATGAGACAAAAAGAATTCCCTTGTATTATTCTTTAATTATTGATGTTATATGCCAATAAATGCATTTTTATATCTTGAAGTTGTTATACTTTTCTTTGAAAATGTTGCAATTTTCAATAATTTAAGAAGGGAATTATTTGTAAGTAGGCTTCTTAAGAATATTTATTTGTCTTTTTGTAAGCAATTAAACATATTTACATTCTACAGAGGATTTCAAATTAATGAAATATTTAGAAATTTAATTTCATACTTAATGAAAAAGATCATTAACATCCAACAAAAATATTTGCTGTTCATTAGATGAATGACATCATATTCAATATTTTTAACTTTACTGGTCAAAGAGCAGAAAAATGTGAATATGCATTAAAAAGGAGCAGCTATAGTCCATCATCTGTCCACCTGTCTTAATTATTTTTTTTTCAAAGTTCATTTAATACATTATGTACCTCTGCCTACAGTTAGACTTTCTACACAAATAAACTATAAAAATATGCTAATTTTTGTTTATAATAAGCACACACTTGTAGTCTAGAGATAGTCCCTATCATCAGAGACTTCTGGTGATATTATAAATTCAACTGCCTTTGTCTGATGTATTATCATCATTTTATCATTTGAAAAAAAAAAGAATTGTTCTGTCAGTGTGTGGACCAAGTTGTGCTAAATTCTGGAAATTAAAAATAAGGTTGTTGAAATCTTGTAAAAAAAAAAAAAAAAAAAAAAAACATTATTGGTAAATAACATTTTCTAGATCAACTTTGCCTAATAATTTATAGTAAACAAATGGGTTTTTTTTTCAATCAAGGGCAAGCTTAACTGATTGAGAATTTATTAAACATGCAAATTTTACTCAACCCTATTTTTTAATTGTCATTTTAAGACGAGCAATTTTATGAACAACTTAACAAGATCAGATAAAGTATCCACCAATCATATTCCTTGAAACAAAATTGGCCATGAGAACAAAAATACATGTCAACATACCGTTAACCATACATCTCATCGTAATGCCCAGAATCTATCGATGTTTAAAATAGAAAGGTAAGAAAACATTAAATTCAGAATATGTAAATTAATTTACAATATGTAAATTTCATTAGATGCATAATTCGTCAGAGATACGCCGGTATCGATCAAAATGCACCACTGACTCAGGCAATGCAGTGATCATGTGGATATCAGTTTTTGCCAGTGTACTGTGTAAGTATCGATTCAGTGCATATAGGTCTATGTGATGGTATAGGTAAATTGTTTTCAAAATCAGAGTCAGCATTTGTATACATTTTTTAGTCATCTGAATTCATCAGAATAAAAACATTCTATTTTATTTAAGATAAATAAATGAATAAAACCCTTCTCTTTTCAACAAGAGAGATTTGGATTTTGAAAATTTAATGAATTGTCATAAAAAAAGTTTTATAGTATTTCGATAACTGAATAAGGTAATATGTTGAAGTAGGGTTGTTTCTCTTGCATAGCTAGATAGCTGCACTGTCAATATTTTGAATAATTTGTGGCATTTGAGGGACTCTTTCTTGACAATAAATGATTGTATTATGTACACAATCTGCTTAAGAAATTGGAAGGAGATTGATATTTCAATCAACTTATGTCTGTTTGATTCAGTGTTTCCATAAAGTATTCGCAAAATGATATTCATCAAGAAATGATTGGCCTCGGCTTTGCTTCAGAAAGGAGCCTTTGGTAAGAATTCCTTAGAAATAGAATTTGAGCTCAATTTCAATTTGTCAGTGACAAAGTTGGAATCCTCTCAATTTTGTTAAGATGCTATGATACAGACCATATTATAAAGTATCTTCAAATCAAAATGAAATGTAAAAAAAAAAGTGTTTATCGATAAAAACTTTTCATCAGGATCACCATCTGACCATTGAATACAGGCAATAGGTTACTTCTGTGTTGAGTTCTCTAAGTTTATTGGTGCTATGGAAATTATTTCTTTAATACCAAATACTTTTCATGAGGAACATTCTTCTTCTGAGAAAAAATAATAAAAATCAAAGACAGAAAATATAACCTTTCTGAAATTAGGCAAGTGTACTCATATTTTGGACAGAAAGGTAACAAGAGTAAAATTTCCATTTCCCCCCAAAAATGCCAAAATGTTTTAATATCCCATCATTTCTTGAACCTAGGGAAACTGAAAAAGTTGCAAAATCCAAGTCTGGGGGGTTGTCTCCAATTTCAATGTTCCTAATTTTGCTTATCTTTACCCATGAACACATGTATTTAATAGGATTTTATATTGAAACTTATGGTTATGGTATTAAAAAATTATTTTGAAATATGTAGCAATTAAAATGAAATGTAAATGACAATGCAAGCTACTACATGCATATTGCATAAATATTTATTAATTTATATTTGTCTTTTAAGCAAAGTCAAAATATTTACCTTGTAATGAGAAAGTGAAACAAAAGTTTTGTGAATTTGCAATTTGCAGATCATACATATTGAGTGTACCACTGTAGCAAGAGGGAAAAAAATGTTAAAAGCACATGCCAACACAATGAAAGAAAACAGATAAAAATGTGTTTCATTTTACTTATACATGTTCAGCATTATGATTTTTTTTAAGAGGGAAAGGCGGGGGTGGGGGTCGATTATCTCATATTGGGATACAAGGGGTTTCAATATGTAAGGCATACTACTAGTAAGATGTTCTATTGAAGACAGTAGTGATTATGCTGCCAAAAAAAGAAGATAAAAATTATCATACATGTTGTTGTTCACTGCAAACACTTGGATTATTCCTAAGTGATTCAGAAATTGTTCATTTCCATTAATTGCTCATTTTTATAAAGTGCAATATGCTTGAAAGCAAATTTTTGGTTGGAAAAAAGTATGATTTATCATTTCAACATGGAATTTTGAAACTCACTGCATCATTTTTGTAAATATTAATGATGGCAAATATTTCTTCAGGCTGCAGATGCTAAGAAGAAATCAAGATCTGTTAAAGTTTTTAGTATTGTGTTATGTAATGCCTTATCAATATTTCAAGGAATTGGTTTTCGGTGTGGTATGGTATAGATGGAGATAATATTTGGTGTTTGAAATCGCATTTGTTTACGTGAATGTCAGGCACAGCATTCTTGAGATACGACCAGGTATTGATTTTGTTACATGTCTTCTTAATGGCCCTGAATTCTGCATTTAGTGGCAGAAAGCCCGGGAATTGACATGCAAGAATTTTCCATAGAACACAGCTACTGAAGAGTGGTGCAGGTTCTCTCTGGTGAGTTTCTTTTTTAGTGGTCAAACCAAAGATATATGCAGTAGGGTCCTATTAGAATTGTATGGCATAGGTTAGGTTTAACTTTTGTGTGCAAAGAGAGACTTTAAACTTAGTAGATTAATGCAGTAAAATGGTAACAGCTGTGAGATTGTCAATTATATTTTAATGTCCGATGGATAAAGCTGTATCTCTCTTTTATTTGAATCATTAATCCTCTTTTGGAGGCACACAAGATTAGGAGCTAAGGAGGGTGTAATGCTTAATGATAATGGGACTTGATAAACTTAATTTAAGCTAGGCTAGATAGCTTTAAAAGATTATCTCTGAGGTTACAATGGGGTGAAATGAACAGATATTAATTTAAGTCAGTTGGAATACTTCTTTACAAGACGAGCTTTCTTTGATAACGATGACACATGTTAGAAGTAACAGCTAATGATGGAAAAATACCACATTAATTATTTTCTTAAAACACTCAAAATACCATAGTAAATGAATGCATAAACATGAACCCATCTGTCATAATATCTGTCTAAAAGTTAGGCATTTTGAGGAAAATTGAAGCATTTTGTTGGAAGATGGTAGTAAAGTGATTGGCCTTTAGATAGCATCTGCTCCTGGCTCCAGGGTGCATGGTTCAGTTCAGCTACACAGGCAGGAGGAGGGGTTTTTATCTGTACAGAAGCCAGGGGGAAATCTAATGTTCATGTAACTTTGTTTGTAAACCTTAATTTGCCTATGATCTCACCAGACTTGTGTATTGATCAGACAATGTTGCAGTCAGTATCTATATACTGCACTGATATGCCTTTTTTTCTGTGGGCATGTTACAAACATGCCATATATTCCTTCCCACCCGCTGTCAGACTTTTATCTGATGCAGGTTCTATTATTCTTGTACAAAGAGATAATAGGAAGATGTATTTCCAGGGAAAATGTTCTGCCTTGGTTAGAAGTCATGGTGCCCATCTCGGTGTAGCTGTGTAAGTGATGCATACCAAATGTTTCTCAGGCTGATGGTTATGGTGTGTTATCTTACATGACAATTTGTTAAATGTCAGGAATTTTGTTTAAAACAATTTGGAACACATAACAGATATTAGGGAGGAAGTCATAGGCCACAATCTGTGTTTAATTTCTTATTGACAGTGCATAAATGACAAGGAACTATGAACTTTTTTAACACAGTAAAACCTTACTTTAAAAAGCACCTGAGAATTATTTTTTTCATGATCTAGCTTGCATACAGATGAATATCCCATTTCAATTTGATTAAATACACTTGATATATGGTTGTGTTGCATAGAAAAGGTCCCTTATAGCCAGGGGTACATGTCCTTTGATCTACTTTGCTGGTCAGATTTCTGACATTGATGTGTATTTATACATTTGATGTTGACACCTACCTAATCTCTTGCTCTGCTGCCAAGGGTATTGTCAAATTGTCATAATGGTAGATTTAAATTGATGGCTTAATCGCAACCTTATATCCTAACTTAGAATATTATCTCATATGGATGTCTTTTCATGGAGAGAAAAGCAGTAATAAATAGGTGGGTACCTTTGAACTGTATTATGAACCTATTAAAGAGGTACATGTATTTATTGCATTGCCATCTTGCTGACTAGATCTTTCTTCTTTAAGGAATGAAGCTTTTTAGGTGTCGTGAATATGTGCCATTTCAGTTCATTGGATTTCTGATTAATGGTGAAGAACTTACTTCACATTTTGCAATACTCATTCAGTATTGTGGATTGAATTATTGTGTCAGTGCTAGTTCTAATGAAAACCTGTGATAAATTGTGTCCTTTGATGCATGTGTAGTTTGTGATATAAAAAGAAGCAAAATAAAAATTATTATATTTGAAGTGACTGCTTTCATCTCCTGAGGCCTTAGCATGAAAAATTGCTATCATAAGTCAAAGTTGAGTTCCAAGTGCATTGGCCAGAGTAAATGGAGAAAGTCTAGGAATGTGCAGCCTCAAACAACCTATTGTGCAGGCTGTTCATCCTCCATCGACAGCTGAATGATGTATCTGAAAATGAACGGTGGTCCGACTCTATGGTTTGATGAACGAGGATTGCAAATGATCTGTTGATAAGTTCCTGTCAAATATTAATATTTATCAGTGGAGAAATCCCACGTTTGAGTCGGTGAGTGCATAGTGTGGAATTTTTGTCAGACCAGGGAAACTTCGGCTCTCAGATCCAGGCATCTTTGTCTGCTGTGGTATGTGAGTTGGGTTGTCATAACAAGATTTTCATGTGTTTTCAGGCAGGTGTAAAGACTTCTCTCTGTCATCACAATGTTTTCGTGTTTATTGTGTGTAATGAGATCTTTATGAACATTTAACAAAAAGCATATGTTACCTGTCATGTAGTGAATTATATTTACAAGTATTATTGATACCTTGAGGGTAAAACCAAAATATAAAGAAAAAAAACCCACACCATTATTAAATTGCATTATTTGAACAATTTATAGATATGCTAAATAGTACCCCTGTATTATAATGTGTACATTTTACAGCTGCTAGTGACCATAGTTATTTTTAAACTGGCTTGTTCATTTCTTGTAATTTTTTTAACACATAAATTAGTTTTTTTAGTCAATATTCAAATCAATATGTGACAAGGAACCTTGCATACATAGTGAAAACAACAGTAAAAAAAAACTGCATCAAATAGATCTGCGTATTAAGAAAATCATTAAAGATTCTTGGATTATGTCAGGTTTGTGTTCTTTTAGTGTTTAGTTTCTGTAGACGCTGATTGTATTACAGAATTTCTGTCTTTAAATAAAGCAACACCTTGCTGTTTGACTACTGGATTCTGGGATGTTTGGTTTAGATAAAAGCAGGATAAAATTTTTGACATTTATGTTCAGGCCTGTATGTTTTCATATGTGAACTAATATTACAGCAATAAAATGTTGTTATCTTGAAAGGATAATTTTTATGATGTTTGAAAAAGTGTGATTTTCTAAATTGCATCTGCTTTTATCGATGAAGCTGTTCAATAGACACTTGTACTTTAATTTCTTTCAATATTGAAGCTTTATCAGTTCATATTAAATGACTTTGCAAGTACAATAACATTCACGTGATAAAGTAAATATTTGTACAAGATTAAATGCACCATGTGTTTAACTGCAGGTTTGGACATACTTATACCTAACCTGTATGTATATTTGATTATGGCATTATTGTGACATTTTCATTATCTTTATTTGTGTGTGTTTGCTGAATTTAAAGACTTATGATCACATACCTGAACAGGTAACTTAATCTCGTAGTTAGTAAGTAAAACTTAGGTAATACCACAAAGAATTTTAAATGTTTGAAACTCTCCTGGTTATTTATAGAAAATTAGGACAAGTTTTACGTAGAAGCATTTAGCTTAATAAATATGGAATATTATGCAGGTGTATTTTTATGTGAATTATTCATGTAGTATTCCATCTGTACATACAAAGGTAAATGACTTTTCGTTAAACAAAGTTTTTAGGAATTTATTTTGTATGGGCCAATACCTGGTCTTTTATTTTTGCCAAATTTTTGTGACAGCTTTAGTAACTACACATATTTACAGCTGGAGAGATGTTATGCATGGACACAATATCATTCGTTTTAGTAGTTATAGGACATACATAAATTACATGTACTTTGAAATCTTTATAGTATACTTGCACATTTCTTTGTTGTTATTCATATGTGTGTTTTAAAGTATATTGATGGTAAATCTTATTTTTTTAGGTTAACACAGGATGCCAGTTGTGAGCTCACGGGTTGAGAATCCCCCAGACATCCCGAGTGTAATATGCAAAGACTATCCCTGACTGAGAGAGAGGATCTAATAGAATCCCTAGATGCTGAAGCTATCTACGACTACCTGATCCAACATGGGGTGTTAGACAAGGAGGGGAAGGAGAAAATAGAGAATGGCAAGAATAAAGTACAGAGAAACACAGCCCTGTTACAGTTGGTGGAAGGAACAGGGAGTTCCGCTGTGGCCTTGTTTATTAATGCATTAAGACAATCTGGTCAGCTTCACTTGGCTAGTTCCCTAGATGAGGACTCTAGAATCAAACCTATTTATGGTTCAGGTAGGAAAAAATGGCTAAAAAATGGAATAAATAAGAATTTGTGATACATGTATTACGAACTGTTACAGACATGTAAATTTTGACAAATGACAAAGTTTTACTGTGGAGTAGCTTTGTATTTCAGTACTTAGAAACCATTTCATTAGTTTGAAACCCTAAAATAGAAGGCACCATTGAACAGGAAATAAATTTTACACTCTTTCCAAGGAAAGGTTGTTTTGTTTGTTTAAGCAGTGTTTGCATGGTCAAACCCTGGTCCTTTCAAATAATATCCTTGTCATTTATACAAGAAGGGTCTGAAATATGGATGAAAAGAAACCAGTTTTCTTAAGAATTTGTGAAATGTGCAATATCAAACATGTTTACTTTTAATTTAATAATGTAATATTCTGAAGAAACTGACAGGTTTTATACTGAAAGCTATATCAACACCAGGCAATGCGTTTATTGATTGTGTTTTCGTATCATTTCAGGGTACCTTGGCAAGGACAGATACAAAGGTGGGTGTCTTAAGGAAGTTAGCTGTTAATTAAGGAAGTGTAGAGCCACCTTAAATTGGCTTAATACTGATATGTGTAATATAAAACTATATTCACTTATCACAATGATGTTTTGAAATTTATCAATTGTGTAAATATAAAGGAACTTGAAAAGATTTTGTGTGCCTGCTCCGTAGTGAAACCTTGAACTGTAGTGACACTCTTCAGTGTGTCTGAGTGAGAACGTTGATTTTAACAGGTTATAGTGTAGGATAGACAGTTATAATGATCCCCATAAACCCATTTACGTATTTATTATTGTGACATCCTGTATAGAAAGTCATGTTTACATGATCATTATTGATAGTTAGGCAATGATTGATCTGGCCGTAATTTTAAGGATCTGCATTTTTTTTTAATATAGGTGAATGTAGACTACCAAGATTTTTTTGTCTGATTATACATTTGATTGATTTCTTGCCTTTTAAAATTGATATGCAGAAAAAAGGATATGTAAGAAAACACACATTTTTAGTCTAAAAGAAATTGTGAGGCTTTCATGAAGTTCTAACTGTGGCCATCCAAAGTACCAATCTTAAAGCAAAGGTCATACAAACTGTGAATTACATTTCTTGTATGTGTACCTGGTAATCAGCTACAGGTGTGTGTACAGTATTTGATTTATACTGGTTTATTGATGACCCCAGTTAATCATTCTATTGTGTCTGATAAAAGTAATCATTGCCCTACAAACCAAGATTACCTTTACACTAGACCATCGGTGACATCCATTCTCATTCAGGGTGCAGATATTAAATTTTTGGGGAAAAAATCTTGTTTTGGGCTTATTTTTCAAACTTAATAAAATAAAAATGCTGTTAAAATCATATTTTACTCCACAGTTAAATATACCCAGGAATCTCTCCCTCAGTAATATTTATTCAAATAATGATCTCTTTTGAGATCCTACATATGAGTAGATTTTAAGTATTTATCACCTGGCTTAAACTTCAAACTAAAATGAATTGAAACTTCAGATAATTTTGCACAAGATTTGAAGGGATAGTCACCCTCTTTAAAAGTCAGGTCAAAAAGGTCATAGAATCATAATTTGACCAAGAAATACAAAAGGCAAAGACATCATTAATACAAAACATCATCAAGTTTGAAATTCATAGCACTGAATTAAGCAGTAATTATGCAAAATTATCTCAACATGATTAAGATCATACTTATTTGTACTTTAGTATGAAATAAAAAGTCTTTAATACTCTTTCTAGATTTTAACTGTAAAGTTTTATATAATTTTAGGTCAAGTCACGATCAATGTGGAGGTTGACAGAATTTTCGGGATGTTCCCTGTGTGGGAAGAAGGAGATGACATGGAGGAGAAAATGGGGGATACTCCGGAAAAGGACCGGAAGAAAAAGGAGGGGGTCAATCCAGTCCTCACTCCAAGAAGGGCCCACAAATCCTACGAGAACATGACAATGATCGGGGAAGAATGGTCCTCCAGGGGCTGGAAGATCAAGGAATACGCTTATGATGAGAGTGATGAAGAGATGCCATCTTGTTGGTGTTTCTGCCAAAGAACAAAGTCAAAAAAGAAATCTTCTAATCCAGCGAAAAGAAAGCTCAAATATGAAGTGAAAAATGCGGTCACTAGGTCACCATCTCCTGTGAAACCTCCTAAAGGGAGTGAACTCCCAAAGAACTTACGGCATGAAGGTCCAACCATTATAAGATCCAGTAGTAGAACAAGTTTCATTTCGTACACACTCTCTACAGAAGCCATTAATGTACTGAAAGATAGTCATGTGTTTAATAGAAGTGTAGAAAATGTGCAGAACAGGAAAAATTCACTCAACCATAACACAGAAAAGGTTGAACAGTTTGATTCCACCAACAAAGAAAATCTAGGAAACCACACAGAAAATCATGTAAACATTGATCAGAGACGGAAGAGGGAGAATCTGAACCTCACTCTCCAGACAGAGAAACCGGTCGAACACTGTCTGAAGTGGAAACACCGAGGACCAACATTCGAAAAACTTGTCAAGAGGTTCTACAAATCTCTGACTAATGCTATGAATATGTCCATCATTAAGTACTTTGAACAGAAGAGGGGAACCCTGGTTCTTCATGTTGACATGGAAGATTCTCTGGTTGTGTGCAATATTTGTATGACTCCTAAGCAGGTGACGGATGTGTGTGTTAATCTGGAGGATGGAAGCCTTCTGAGAGTGTTCGAGTCGATTCTGGTGACCAGTGATATTCTGGAGGATTTGGCCGTTCACCAGATAAAACTGAGAGTGGTCATTGATAGTGATGAGCTTGCCCTGGCTAAGCAGGAATTAGCTTGAATAGTACATATCTTCTACTTATTTATCATAGCTGATTTGTTAGTTTATGCAGGATGCTCTTGAAGTGTACAATGTTCTGGTATGCATGTGTTATAAGGTGTACTTGAAATTATTGCTTATTTTGATTTGATGGTACATGGTTTTTTGATAGGTCAGGATAAGTGAATTTTTTATTTATTCAATGCAGTTTTTTTGTACCAATACATTTACATGTATAGTGACCCAAAATGTACTTATTTTTACATTGGTGACTTTACTGTTTTCAGGCACTGTATCAAAAACTCAACACTAGTCCTTCTGCAAATCTATTCATATTTACCATGTTTACACTCAAGTTTTAGCTGTGCTAACATTTTATTATTTTGTCACAATAGTTTTGCATTGATGTTTGCAGATTTTACTTATTCTTAGTCACTTAATTGTTTTAAGGGATCAGTCAAGTACTTTGAAATTCCCGGTTTTTGTTTGATCTTTTTTATTATTCACTCAGTTTCTACTTTTTCTCTCAGAAGTGCATACGTCTTAAGAACACTTTGTAGCTGTTGGTTATAGAACCATTTTCAATCAATGTAATAGCAGTTAGTTCCTACACATTTGTGTAGAAGTGAACTTTTCCACTTTTTTTTATTTAATACTCAATTTAATTTAGAAATTGATAGATGCTCTCAATGGAAAATCTAATTTTACACTGAAATTTTTTTGTGATTAGTGAATTTAAATGAACGAAAGATATTAACCTAATGCAATAATAGTGGAGGCACGGAAGTTTTGATGGAATGGAAACTTTGATTTTGCAGTTTTCAGAAATAAAGGGGGAAGGGAAGATCCCTTTACTATATAGAGTTTCTCCCTACATTTACTTTAAGTTGGATTTTCTCAATATTTTTTTTATTTAAAAAGGTTCAATGCCTAAAGAGCCACTGAAAATAAAAATGGTACCAATGATAATCAGACTTTGAGACCAGCAATAGAATTTTTAAAACATTTTATACATTGAAACAAATTGAATGTTTCTAGTTTTCAAATGAATTTTCTAGTTTATTTTCTTTAAAGAGTACTTTTCTCATTGTCATAATAAATACTGGAAAAAAAAATATTTTTACGAAGTACCACACATTTCTTATTTGTCTTGTGAATTTAGTTTGTATAACATTTTATGAGAACATTTTTTTATGTAATTTAATGAAGAGTGCCATATATGTTATCACATTCATACCATAATTTTTTTATTTCTCTTAAGAGTGAAGTCTATAATAAATATACGCTTTGGCACATATCCTCAATTTTGTGTATTAATATTTGCATTATTAAAATTGTTCTACGCATCACTTATTTGTGTCTTCCATCCAACCTGTCCATTCCAGCTTCAAGTTCAATGTCAATTCTCAAGTCACATGCATAATTGTAATCTCTATCTGTTTATACAGTCAGAAGTTGCTCACTTGTGTAGCCCAAACTGTTGTGATTCTTGCTGTTTGTACAATGCAGATGACTTTTTATCATATGTACATTATTATGATTATCATTATACTGATTATAGATATTGTGATCAGATGTAAATTATTTTAATTTTAATTATAGATGTTTGTAATCAGATGTACATTATTTTGATTTTTAAAATTATCCAGATGAATACCTCTGCATCTTAGTTTTACCCCCTAACTTTATTGGATTATTGTCTTTTTACAACATGCCCCCTGCCTCCATTGTTGGTGCTTTGACATTAAGATTTTGTGATGTTGTAAACACAGCATGTTGTGTGATTTATTAGAGATTCTCTTAAGAAAGAGGAACATGTACATAAGTGAATGGCTATTAATATATTTTGAAATAAATAAGAAAACCAGTGGTTTTATGTCAGCAGTGGGTTTTTTTTTTTCTTGTCATGATTATAGAATTTCTATGAAGAGTAATCTCCCGTTTGGCATCTTGGGTATGCCCTCCGAAAAAAATATCTACAGACCGGAGAGCTACAGTGCCACCCATTGAAAAAAACATTATGGTATTCCAAAATTCCAAATAATATAATGAAACCAGATAATTATGTTGTAATGATTTGATATCAGTATATATATCTAGAGGCGTCAAATTGATCTTTTTAAAAATTCAAAAAATGAATGAATAATTAAATAAATAAAGAAACGTAACAACTACATGTATTGTAAACTGTTCTGCAAGTACATATTCTGTTTAGAATGAGGCAAATAACTCGATTACTTTTAATTAAGGATGAATTTTCGGACTTTGGCCATTAGACTTAAGTATTTGAAAATAAGACATTAAAAAAAAAGTAGAAATCTAAAGAAGCCCCGCCTAAACCTGTATCAGTCTGATTAAAATCTCTCAATCACTGACCAGTGTATACAGGTGTGAAAGATCGTGATACACATTGATAGATCTACAAATCACCTGTCATGTTCTACATCCTATCGGTATTCAATTTATAAGACATTTAGGCAAAAGGCTCATATCAATGGGTTGCTGATTGACGATTTCGGGGAAAAATATTTCCGAATAACTCTGAAAGAACTAGTAAATTAACCTGTTAGATCGGAAAAGGGGGGGGGGGGGG
>PRKT01000119.1:574601-624242 GCA_003671525.1 Saccostrea glomerata
TATTCCTTTCGGACACTTACAACTCGGCAGTTCCTTCCTAGATTTAATTCCTGTTCACCTTTTACCATACCAATATAAGACGAACACCTGGAATATATAACAATGAAAATTACTTGTTCAGAATTTAGGACATACATACATTTTACTAGTATTTTGTAGAAAAAACACGTAAAAAATTCTTTGTCCTTTAATTCTTCATCGAACACTCTGCATAGGGTTTTCATCCCCTCATACTATTTCTAAAAATAACTTATCCACAATACCCATTTCCGTTCTGGAATCGGACTTTGTTGACGTCAGATGGCGTGGCTTCCCTGATGGTCAGACATGTGTATTTGTTCCATTCGTCCACGGCAGCTTTGATTTGTACTCTATCTGCAGCACCTGAAATAAAATCACAGGTATCGAACTGATGGAGTCGGCACAGTCAAGGGCTTAACTAAAATTCCCTTCCTACTTTACATATTCAACAAATTTACTAGAAATTGGTATAAGTAGTTATGTCACACGAAGACAGATAAGTTTATTAACTTGGTTTAACGTTTTCTACAACTAAGTTTTTCATTTAACGCTTTTATTTGATTTCATTAAATATATATAAATATATCAACTGCTAGCACATGGTTTCTCTAAGTGGCCATACAAATTATACAAATTACCAGATATGAAGTCTCTATTTTTCACAGTTCAATAGTTATGGGGAAAGTTCTAAAAAGCTATTTTTAGCACATAGGTCACAGTCAAGGTCATAAGGTCATTGACCTTGGTGTCATTTGAAAGACCTTCCTTGGTGGAGTATGCATACCAAATATAAAGTCTCTATCCTTCATGGTTCAAAAGTTATTGTGAAGGTTAAAGTTGACAACAGACAAACAGATAAACAGACAGGACAAAAACAATGTTCGCCTCGGATCTATCGATCCAGGCGCATAAAAATAAGACAGTTATGTATGTTATCAGATTTCGAGGATGCCAGATCTATATGTACAAGTGTGTGCATATAATACATATTGCAAACTAATAATGTAGTTTTCTTACTGAAATCATTTGTGATTGTGTAAGGAATCACTCTATTTGGCCAGCGTTTTCTCGTGTTTCTAGTCGCTTTCCTTTTCTTTTTTCTTTTACCACTTTCTAAAATGCTGAAAACAATGAAAGATGGTCAGGCAACATCAATTCATAATATACAGAGGAATGGTTATCCATTTCTTTTCTTGCCATCTCTTGCAAAAAAATTAAGGTCTTCCCGTCTTCTACGGAAAGCCTTTTTGTTAATCATTTATGATCTAATGCCCCCGCAATGGAAGATGTGGGAGCATATCGTTTTTTCTGTCCGTCTACTTTTGCAAAAAAAATTATTAAACTTTAACGTTTGGGAATAACTTTTAAACACTTAAATTTAGGGCTTTTATATTTCAAATTTTTATTCCATGCGACTGTTCTTTGGGTACCATTTTTTTAACCACCTAACCTTGCCTTTGAGCATCAGTCTTAATTTGAATTCTAAACCATGTATTTCAAGTCCCTTTAAAGAATTGGCGGATGATAAAGAAAAGCTTTTTCTTCATCATCCACCAATTCATATACAATTTACGAATTGTGGCAAAAATGTAAAAAAAAAAAAAAAAAAAAAATTATTTAATATTTATGACCTTATCTAATGTAAAGGGCACTCACATATCTTTTCGTGTGTCAACATAGTCATCCAGATCAACTAAAATATCAAGCTCCAAACGGAGGGTCTTTGTGCTGGTATTCGCTACGATGTCAAACGAGGTGGCTGAAACCAGAGAAAACATTTTTACTGTATGTTTAAACGTTCACTTAAATGAATAAAACACTTATTTAAGGAAGTTACTGTTATTAATCAGTCAATAATATATTAGTTCGTCAAAAAAATCTTCCTCCAATTCTTATTTGTGATATCAATCTTTATATATATTAAACAAAATTCTACTCACTTTCAACAGCAGCGTTTGTGATCAGTTTATCGATAGGTGATGATGTCACGTGACCTATAACCTGGAGCAGAAAATAATAAAAACGAATATTAGGATAAAAATGTGATCTATATTTGGTAGTTGAGCTTTTTTGATACCTTTGCCATAAAAGCTTCCAAACAAGACGCCTCTAACTACCCCCTTATTTGGCTGCTTACTTTCTTTTAAAATTAACAAGCAAAGGTTTGGTTTGAAAAAAAGGATAGAATTTCTTGGAAAAAGTTGAAACCCACTTCATGTCAAAAAAAATCTTTCAAATTGCCATTGTATTCATTAAGTGATATTACATTATAATTACATGTAATATAAGTGTCAATTTTGACAAGTTTTATTTGGAGCAACATTTGAGAAAGAGAGTAAAATAAATAAGTTTTCCAATTTCCCTTAGTTTGTTGATCAGAATAATATGTTTTTGGTTAATTTTAGCCCTAAAACTATCTCTACATGTAACCTAGTGAACTATAATAACTGGATACCTAGACCCTGTAACAACTTTATTTCTTCTATTTCAAATGACTCATAAAAAATGTATTACATTAACAATCCAAATGAAACTACAACTTGAAGACCATGAGGTAATATTTAACGTCTTCAATAGAGAAGGAACCAAATTAGCCTTTGACGTGTAAATCAGCTGTTTCACATCACATTCAACATCATACTGTGTAAGTAGGATTCCTGTTTGTTGTAACATATATTACGTATTGGAGTTCGAGATACACATATGATGACGGTAATTCAATTTATTGTTGAAAATAAAGCTGGTCAAGACACAAGCACGTAGCATCGTTTTTGAAAGAGGGGGGGGGGGGGGCATTTTGATTTGATATAGACTGTCATGTAATATTTTATCCTTGATACTGTTCATTGTATCATATAGATATAGTTGTTATAGATGGTCTTGTAATATTCTATCTTTGATTATTGTAGGTGACGCTATGTTAGACACCGGGTATTCTACTCAAGATCTGTCTGGGATGTCATTTTCGACCCCAGAGAGAGACCAGGACAGATATGGTGGTAACTGTGCTGTCTGGGGAGGAGGAGGAGGCTGGTGGTATAACCGGTGTCACGTCGCCAACCTTAACGGTCCCTGGTCGTCGACAGGCTTGTGCTGGGATGTGCTAACTACGACTGGTAGAGATATTGCGGGGACTATTATGATGATTAAACCTCACTGAATAAGTAATATGATATAATAATGATGTTTTACGTGTGGTTAGTATTGTTGGCTTAAGACTTTTGTCGAAGTAACGGCATTCAGTCGGTGATGAGATTTCTTTGGTGTTCATGACGTGTTACATATTTTACTTATACATGTAGATACAAATTCAAATCTATATATAATAGATGATAGTGTAATAATTCTCGTCCTATTGTCCTGTTATTGATGTTATAATACAAAGTTATGTTGTGATTGGTGTTATATTATTATGTAATGAATTTCTTGATATAGTCTTATCATATTCTAAGCATACTGTAAAAAATTATTATCCATTAAAGCGACTGCGTTTATTCTTTTTGTATAATAAAGTTTTCGTTTTAATCTTACCATATCTTATTTCATTATTAATCTTATGATATTTTGCAGTATATTATGCAGTATATAAATGACAATGAAACATGTATTTATTCCTGATACACGCCATAGATTTTGAAATGATTGCCCGTATGAATATATAGTCTGGTAATCCTAAAGACGGAATTTCTTTAATAGTAAGGTTCTATATATAGTTTTTATTTAATTTGCCGATATCTAAAAAACTACAGAAAAAAGAGCTACTATATGCTAAACGCCTGATTTTTTTTTATTCTGTGAATAATACATAACTAACATTTGTAGACAAGGATAGAAAGGGAGATAGATATAAGCATTAATTATTTTTTATGAAAAATGTAATCTCATAACTGCGCCGGATCCTGTGTGCAAAGAAAGTATCGCGACTTACACCTTTACAATTATGAGACTACATCTTTCAAAAAATAAAAAAGATAAATGCTTAAGTCTTAGTCATTTTACAAATATTTAAGACTCAATGCCCCCACTCACCCAGACTTCCCCCAAGTCACCAATCCACCCCCAAAAAAGAAATGTCATTTCTTAAATAAAATGCATAAATATTTGGAGACCTTAATACCAGAACCATATTCAAAAAAAGAAACAAAATGCGTTTGTGAAATGCTGTTGCCCCCAGACAGCAGCTTTTGACAAAGATTAAAGTTTCTCAAATGTAAGACAAAATCTAGCTATCTAAGAAGAGATTTGACCCAATAAACACTTCTGTGAAATATGAAAGCCCAAGCACCAACAAGATTTAACAAGATTAAACTCAAAGGGTCAAAATAATTGTACCTTTGAGAAGGTCTTGTCATTAGAAATATACATATGAAATATTGAAGCCCAAATGTAAAAAAAAAAAATTGGCCACGGTTATGTTTTTTTAACACAGGTTATCAGCTTATGTAAAGCCAATGCCAAGGTTTAAAGGTCAACGTTGTTGATATCTTATCAAAGGTCTTGTTACAAGTTCAAAACATATGGCCAAAGTGTTTTTCTGAAGTGGGTCAAACAGTGGGGCAAAGATCAAAAGGTCAAATATGTTATGAACCAAATTCAATGTCCTGTCTGTTACAATATACATATGTATGTGCATGGAAATATGGAAAACCTAGCCACAACTGTTAAAAATTTTGCCATGCTAATTTTAAAGATTTGTTAAAAATATACGTCGATACCTTTTATGACAAACACCGCCAAATGTTTTCCCATAGACTTCCATACAAACTTGAGCCCCTGTCACTCATACGCATATTGCATTTTGGGCAAATGACCTTTTTGTCGTGAAAGTTAGAGATATTGGAAAACAAAACATGCCAGAAAAAATGTACCGTGCCGTTGCATTTTTACTTTCAATTTCCATTTGTTTACAACAAGGTGCGTTTGACACCAAATGAAAATCTCTAACCAAAGGGCACCCCTCCCTTAAAATTTTTACCTATAACTCCTATATATCTCAAAGAAGCCCAAGTCTTGATATGAGAATTTTATCAACTTTATTTCACTTGTCAGATACATAACAAGTCTTTTCCCTTATTGACCAATCACGCGCCAGGTAGCATTTTCTCCTCCGCACAACTTTGGTGTCCAAAATGTCTGCGCCCATGTATTTGTTTATGTAGGAGTTCTTCCTAGAGTAAGAGAAACATTTATAAAAAAGTGGTCAATTTAGTATATTTTGAACACATATCCATTGCTAATCTCAGCTCTTGAATATTGGGACTGACAGTCCTAGCTTAAGTACACCATTGGCTGTTACATTTCACATCCTAGTCAATTAGACACACGTCTTTGAAACAGAAAAGATGTCTATAAATTGAAGGATTTCTATTTTTCTTTCAAACTTTTCAAATAAAATGATTAATCTAGCATATCTTATACTTATTTTTCTTATAATATCTCATAATCTCTCAAGATAGATCATGTTAATCATTAAGGGTAGCAGGTACACGTTATTAATGAAAAATGAAGAAAATTAGCATGTTTCTGTAAGAAAATGCTGAGTTATGGAAAGAGTGAAAACTAATGTAGATAAAATAATCAATGGAAAGAAAGAGAATTATATGTAGTATAAATGGACATAATATTAAAAATGATTTTATCAGCAATGGGTTGCTGGCATCAGAGAATCAAATACATCCCCACTGAGAATTTTGTAATTTTGAAGGGGGTGACGTACATTTTTGCCAATTTACATGAATATTTCATGTAAAAGATGTTAAATATGTATATTCTCATGAAAGGCAGAGATATTCATTTGTATATCATTTCTTATTATTGACATATTTAATAAATTGATTAAATGCCAGGGGCAGATAAATCATATTGTCTGATTGAATACAGTGCTCAATTGTAAGCAAAGTGCTTAAATAACTGCAGTTCTGAAGAAATCTATTTTGTAATAATATATTAAAAGTTCTAAATATCTTGAATATTAAGAGATTAACTAGATTTTCTAGGAAAACCATACCTTGGAACTCTTACTGAAAGTGCCGATGTGTTGTTCATTGTAAGAGGGGAGGGTTCATTAATCTCCTCCTTCTTCAGAATGCATTGCTGAAATACATTTTATTTTATTAAAACATACTGATAAATGCATGTAGTAGCTTATATTTTAATTTTTTTTTAATTATTTACACCATTTTTGAATTTTTTATAAGCATTAGTGATGAAATAGCCTTAAAATAATCATGTTTAAATAGAATTTACTCTGATAATTATTTTAAAAGATATCTTAGAAATAAAAAAATACTGCAGATAAGCATGACTCTTGTTGTTTAAATAAACCACATTTTAAAATAATACTTTCATTTTTCAGCACCATTAGAGTACAAAATTACCCACCCCCCTCCCCTCTTTTCTGCAGAATATCAAGACTGGATATGGCAAGGAGGAAGGATATTCAGACACTTTTTTCATCATTTTTTCAATAACAACTTTGCAAATTTCTTGTATTTTCAATGTATTTTCTTCTAAAATGTATTTTACAGTAATTTAATTAAGATTTCCTACTAGTAATCTCGAAGTTTTCCCCAAAGAATAACTTTTATATCAAGCCAGCACTGATTACATGACCGAAATTGGCTTAGTTGTTGGATAAGGCCCATTATGTAAAGACAAAGTAACCTAATTACTTAACAGCAGTCTAATTTTGTTATAAATTATTCAATCAACTCTGATTAACACAAATTTGAAAGAGGGTTAGTCAATCTGTTCCAATGTCTGCACTCATAAAATACATGGATTTAAATGAATTTCTCAAACTGCGAGGGGGATATTCATATGTTTTGTGTATTGATGATTCCCATAAACATCAATATTGTATTATTTACAATATTCACAATAAATTTCAGCATAAATATTTATTTAAAATTATTTACATGTACATTTATTGTAAATATGAGAGCTAGGGCAAAGATTTTTTCACCATGTGCAGTCCCCATTGTGAGCCTCAATTTACCCAAACCCTCTAATTTTTTAAAATAGTAAAAACTAACTAAGATATTATCTCAATGCCCCAAAAATAGAAACTGATTGATTTTTTGGCTATATAAACAATGTTTTTCCATGAAATACATACTATTCTATAGGACAAACACCACCAAATGTTTTCCCACAGACTTCCATTCAAACTTGAGCCCCTGTCACTCATATATATATTGAATTTGGGCAAATGACCTTTTTGTCGTGAAAGTTCCAGATACTGGAAAACAAAACATGCCAGATAAAATTTACAGTGCCTTTGCACTTTTACTTTCAATTTCCATTTGTTTACAACAAGGTGCGTTTGACACCAAATGAAAATCTCTAACCAAAGGGCACCTTCCCTTAAAATTTTTACCTATAACTCCTATATATCTCAAAGAAACCCAAGTTTTGATATTTTATTTCATTTGCCAGATAAATAACAAGTCTTTTCTCTTATTGACCAATCACGCGCCAGGTAGCATTTTCTCCTCCGCACAACTTTGGGAGTCCAAAATGTCTGCGCCCATGTATTTGTTTATCTAGAGTTTTTCCTTTACCTATTTATTTTTATTTATCTGAATATCTAATTAAGAAAAATACAGGCATTTCTTAAAGGTACTCCATAAACGCTGGACAATTATTATTTTTACACACACTATTAATTGTCTAAGCGATCTAAAGGCCTATGGGCATTTCTAAGTAAGCCTTATGTTAAATGATGATGTACAGTTGAATCATACGATTTCTTCGTGGAATTCCTGGACATCTCTCATCCACAAATACACATCTTCGACGAAAAAATAAATTTGTAATGGTTATATTTCTTGAAAGGTGGTTTTGAAAGGACAAATAAAAATACGAACTATGTCCCCATAAAGCTGTAAGTCGCATTCCTGGCGGAATAAGCAGTCTAGTCGAACCCTCAAACGGGGGTATACCCCCAAACGAGGGTTTTCCTTCCCTTAATTCAACGCGCGAAGTTTAAGAATAATAACTCTTCTTATTTAAAAAGTTTTTTTTTAAATCACAAACATGCAAAAATGATTCGTCTACACCTTTGTTTTCAACTAAAAAAAATATTTTTCGTTTTTATTTACCTCATTTCTGAAGCACCAAAGTTTGTTTACAGGACAGAGGAAATTCGGACGGGCACAGAAGAAAGTGTCGAAAAATAATTAATAACATGTCCATTTAAACAAAATTTGTAATACCGGGGAACGGAATTATATGTAGTTTAACTTTAAACAAAACATTGTTTGTTTATCCATGCGTTTTATTAAATTATGCATAAAAAAATCTAGTTGTATCAAACATGGTGGTCAAGGCACAGAATACGCTAACTTTGGGAGAGAAAAGGTCTCGATTTTTGCAATAAACATATATTTTTTCGCAATACAATCTCTTTAAACATCTTTAATCTATCAAATTTGAGTACATACAGAGCTACGAAATAACCTATCACTTTGCACGAGCATATTTTGTGGACCACACGTTTTTCCGTGAAAACGAAACTTTTTTGAGTGTCTGCGCATGTGCGTATCCCCGTTAGAAGGTACGGATTTCCTACATCCGTTTACCCCCGTTTGAGGGTTCGACTAGACTGATAAGAGGTCAAGGGGATGTCCAAATGTACATAAGATATAATACGAATTTTTTATAAAATTATTTCTGTGTGGATGTGGACCTCTACACCTACTTCAAACTGGTCGCCCCATCCTATTTCAAGATTCCTTGATCCACCACTGGCAATTCCCCCCAAGAATTTGAATGATGCCACAGTATGAAAAAGAAAGCTAACATTTACCACAACCCCAGGCATGTCGTATTTGTTAATATATTGATGAATCATGGCGTGTCCCATGTTGTAAACAAAACGCCATCCGGGATCTTTGGGTGTGGAAGCACAGTTTCGCATTACTCTCCTGATGTATATGATACGATGCACCGTTCCACTGTAACAGATATTCAATTTTTTGTCATATGGAGAATGCAGTTTAGTAATGAGTTTGCAATTAGGTAATTTCTTTTCTCATAAATATTAATGAAATTCTGTATGAACTCAAAATTCCATTTTATTCTCTTTCTTTTCATTCAGGCCTCTCAGTCTGTCATTGAGTTGAATTTCGGGTCATTAATAAGATAAGTGACGTCTCATGAAACAGCTTTATTTAATAAACATAGAATGTTCTGTCATCAGCTTTTAACAAGATATCCATGGACGTCTTGAACATGCAAGCGAGTTACACGTCATTCTTCAGCATGAAGTATTGCTGGTAAAATCCGAGAATGGTGACATCGTGAGAGCCATTTTTATAGATTTTACTAATTCTTGTTGTAAATTCATATTTTCAGACCAGTATGGTTTACAGATAATGTTAATTTTGTATTAAGGTAGTCCGATCCTCAGGTTTATAAAATTAGAGTTAAGTAATCAAATATACTCATAAAAGTATCTCTGAATCAATAGTTATGTAATTATATCCACAGTATTTCTTTAAAGTTAAAGATCAAAGTTAATCATATTATACAGGGAAAATTGTCAAATCTTTCATATTTTTGCAGAAAAACGAATTGAGATATCAGCAATGCATTTTCTAATTGCAAAATGATCAACTAATATATTTTAGGCTAAAAAAAACGATATGTATCCAAGCATTCAGAGAAATTGCCATGACTTTTATACTTATTTGGTATTTTTTGTCTTCTATTTCTGTCATGTATTTTATAAAACACAGTGTAAACGGCTTTTGCTATCGTTGCAAGACACCATAAATCACTTCTCAGTTCATATCATGCTATTAAGCATTGGTGTCTAAGGCTGGTTTAAAAAAAATCTTATTTCTCTAAAACTGAATTAATCTTTTCCCCTTTTAAAAGGTACTAAAATGCTAATTTCATAAGACCTTTTCTAAGACTTCCAAAGACCTTTAAAGGTTCTTAGACACAGATTTGAAGTTAACATTTTCTGTATAATATCACGAATTATATATTTTAATAGCATTTCACACAAAAATTAATTAAAAATCTTATTTCATTTAAAAGTTATTATAACTTTAAATTCTTTGGCGGGTTTGATTGACATATCATATCCTTGCACTTTCACAAATCTTAACTTTATTCTTAATCCTTAGGAAAAGAGACAATCCTGATGTGTATTAATATAAAATATTAATACTATAATCCAGAAAATTCAGAGTAGACATGTTCTAAAACAAAACAAACACACAATATATTGTCAGTCCGTGCAGTTGTGGTGAACAGACTTTGGCGATTTAACGCACCCAATGAATCGTAAATATCAAACAATAACATGTTTACAAAAACCTGTGTACATAACACGAGTGTGATCCATTCGCAAAACTCTGTACACAACGGAATTACGATACTTGTGAAGTAGTTCTTCTTTCTAACATTTCAACTCTGAATAAAATTATTCTTATTGATTTAAGTTTTAATATTTCTCATTAATACACATCAGGATTCCCACTTTTCCTAAGAATTAAGAATAAAGTTAAGATTTGTGAAAGTGCAAGGATGTGTCTATCAAACCCGCCAAAAAATTTAAAGTTTTAATAACTTTTATATGAAATAAGATTTTTAATAAATTTTTGTGTGAAATGCTATTAAAATATATAATTCGTGATATTATATAAAAAATATTAACTTCAAATCTGTGCCAAAGTACCTTTAATACTATAAAGATAAATAAAATGAAAATTGTTGCATGGGTACAAATTGCGCTCCGTTATGAGCAGACTTATTTTCATATTCATATGGAGCAGAATTTATGCAAAATCTTATGCGTGAAAAGAAAAAAAACCACTTGCTGTGGTTTTCAACTCGACATTTAGATATCGACAACGTGTTGTCAATTAACAATAGTAATTTCCATTCCTATATCGATGCGATATATCCTGGCGAGCTTGAGATAAAAGATACCACAGAGTCTGACCCTTCTGTTTCATACTCGGATATTTTACTTGAAAAAGATCCTAATTGTAATCTAACAACCAAGCTATATGATAAACGTGATGCCTTTAACTTTTCTATCGTCAACTTCCCTTACTTATGCAGCAATATACCATCACCACCTGCATACGGAGTATATATACCTCAGTTGATTTGATACGCAAGAACATGAACAATCTCTAAAACGAGGTAAATTATTGACAAGCAAGTTGATGAAACAAGAATATCAGCAGTCTCGTTTAAAGTCATCATTTTGTAAGTTCTATGGTCGATACAATGACCTTGTCAGCAAACACAATTAATCATTGAGTCAAATGCTGACTGACGTTTTTCATACCAATTGTTAGTCTTTATTTATACTCTGAATTGACGACGGATTTTTTTGTTATTTCCTGATCATGATCATGACAAGGAGCACAAGGCGGGTGTGACCGGACGGCAGGGGATGCTCACTCCTCCATGACACCTGATCCCACCTCTGATGTTTCGGAGGTCCGTGTTTGCTCTGCTCTTATTTTGTATTGTTTTATCGACTTTTAGACTGTTCGTTATCTCTAAAGCCTTCTTGCATGAAAAAATTCATTTTCAATTCATATTTGTTAAGGGTGCACTGTTGCACATATGACTTCATGATATTTAACAGCTGCGCAAAGTCATGCACACTCGAATTAGACTCGGCCTCATTAATATGTAAAAAAAAAAGGTAGTGTCGGTGCGATTGTGCCTGTCCATTTTATCCAATGCATGCTCAGAGGGTTTACATCTGGCAGTTAAGATGACCAAGGCAGAACATGATGCCATGAATCTGTAAGAATGCTCTTTTCAAAAGATTTAACAATGGCCGTGTAATGTCAGATTTAATTATGGTGCTGCAGAAAGTCATATGCAGGTAGAATTTCCTTAAAATACTTATTTTTTTTTTTGCTGGCAAAATCCTTGTAATTTGAACCGAATCAGTCATAATTGTACAATATACTGTTTTTTCACATCACTACAGTACCTTCACCAAATTTATCAATGCCCCGGCTCAGAAGCAGATTTCTGTCAAACGTTCACCATGAAGCTCATGTAGTCTGACTCTTACAGGAGGCTTTGAGAACAAACATTCTGAGCTTGGATGTACTTCAAATTGTTCAGCGGTGATGTTGTGGCCATACTTTATAAGTATGAGAATTTTGAAGTGGATATCTGCGCTGTTGTTGAACAATTGCACGGACATATCGTCAGGCATTTATTCCATCAAGGGTTTTTAAGGTCGTAAAATCAAGGGTCGGGACTTTAACATGTAGGAAAAAGGTAATGTCAATTAGTTAAAATTGGGAAAATATCACAATTTCCATTTTTTTCTCAACAAATTCAAAGAAGAGCAATTTCATTATTTGCAAAGAATTTATTGACTTTACCTTTAATAATTCTTTTTTTTTTTTTGAAAATCAGCTTAAAGGTACTTGGACACAGATTTGAAGTTATTATTTTCTCTATAATATTACGACTTATATATTTTAAAAGCATTTCACACAAAAAATATTTAAAAATCTTATTTCGTTTAAAAGATATTGAAATTTCAAATTTTTCGGCGGGTTTGATTGACATATCGTTGCACTCTCACAAATTTAATTTTATTCTTAATCCTTAGGAAAAGTGGCAATTTCGTTTTGTATAAATGAAAAATATTAATACTATAATCCAGAAAATTCAGAGTAGACACGTTCGAAAGCAAAACAAACACACAATATATTGTCAGTCCGTGCAGTTGTGGTAAGCAGACTGTGACGATTGAACGCACCCGGTGAATTCTAAATATAAACAATAACAGAACTCAAGTCCTGTTTACAAAAACTGTGTACATAACACGAGTGTGCTCGATTTGCTAAACTCTGCAAGCATCTCTTAGTTCGGAATGACGCTACTTGTGAAGGTGTTTTGCTTTCTAACATTTCTACTCTGAATAAAATTATTTTTCTTGATAAAAGTTTTAATATTTCTCATTAAAACACATCCAAATTGCCACTTTTCCTAAGGATTAAGAATAAAGTTCAAATTTGTAAAAGTGCAAGGATGTGTCAATCAAACCCGCCAAAAAATTTTAAGTTTTAATAACTTTTAAACGAAATAAGATTTTTGATTAATTTTTGTGTGAAATGCTATTAAAATATATAATTCGTGATATTATACAGAAAAAATGAGAAAATATTAACTTCAAATCTGTGTCCAAGTACCTTTAACAAGTTTACTGTTTTATATAATTCAATTTTAATTTCTTTCTCTGCTAATTAGAATTAAGATACATAAATACATAAATGATCTCTGAATTGTCTTTTGGGATATAGGGAGAAACGCACACCTTTTACAACTGGTGGCTACTGATCTTGATCTTCACGTGTTTAAGGAAATATTTCTCTTCTTTCCAGCATTGGACAAACAACAACTTTTCGTTTCCTAGTTTGATAAATATTTTTTTATCAAGCTAATTATTTTCCCGCCTCCTTGCCCTTTTTAATTAAAGGTCTCTATAGATAAAAGTGCTTGTTTTAAATTTTCTGCCATCTGAAATAAGATCAAAACTCGAGGCCAGACCAGACGCCTATAAAGGGAAGGGAAGTTGATTAAATGTACAGGTTGATATAAGAACATTTTTAATATTTTGAATAAAAAGTTGTTTTATATTGCCATATTGGACTGTTGAGAAATATCCTCCAAAATTGCACAGAAAAAAGGCTGTGTATTGATCAACATTTACTTTACGGGATCTGTTCCATTGTGATTAATTAATAAAACATATAATCATAACCCTTCAGTTTTTGCAGCTAGAAGTTACTAGCGATTCAATTATAATAATTCTGACATAGAAACAGAATGAAAGATGATTTTTAAAGACAAATTAAATTTGTACATAAGGCGGGGTCTTTTAACCCCTCCCCCGTGTAAAAAAGCATTAATTAAAAACAATATATGAAAAATGTCGTGACTGTGACTGATCATGAGTTCAAAAAATATGAGTATCCCGAGTTACACTGATGCAGTTATGAGGCACCATCTTTCAAAAAAAATAAAGTAATGTTTAAGTATTAACGATCTTAAGATTTTCAAGACATCCCCCAAGGTGTTTTATCATTTTATAGTACATGGATATATGGAAACTTAATAATAAACATTATATCTGTGGTGACTGAGAAAAGATACATAACTCCAACTAAAAAAGCGAGACCTCTTCTGGGAAAAAGCGTAAAGATCGCAGAAAGAAAGGAAAAATGAATTGCAAAGTTCTGAAACCATTGTACACCTTCTTCATTCTGGATTTGGTTTATCCTTATTTTTCATAAAGCAGGGTTTTTCTCTGGTTTCTGACTAGATGAACTATTTATTGTGTATTTCATTAAATCTTTTAAATATTTAGACGTTAGAGATTTTAAAGATCATATTTTTCCATTCTCATCATAATTGTACAACTTTGAAAAGATGAGGTAAACTGAATTTGAAATTTAGCAGGGGGCAAAGTTTTGAGCGGAATGGTGGCGAATTAAAATACATATATCTTTTCTGATTCTAAGAATTATAAAATATTATTATTGAATTTAGTTAGAATATTTACACAATCAAAATTTTGATGAATTTTTCAAACGTTAGTTTAAAAATATATCAAATAAATATGATTTTCTAGACAAAATACACTTGTGGTAGTTGTTGAAATCTTCTAATCAAGTACAGATATGAGCCAAAAATTCGTAGAAAGTGTTTTTTCTCTCTAAGTAAACGATAAAAACTTCTTGCTTATGTATCATTTTCTATCGCCATATGACTTCTTGACAATATATAAAAATAAGAAAAGCTTAAGTATAGGGCATATAAAAACAAATAACTAATATATCCTAGAACATTAAGAAATATAGAGATAATTAGCCCAAATCTATTTTGATTAAATTTTGTTTGTCAAATTGTTGAAAGCATCCTCCTACATGATTGTGCACACTACGAATATAAGCATTATATAGAAAATTAATTGTACTTTGAAAGTGTTTGAAAAGTGCGCGAGTATGGAGAAACGGTATATGTGTGATGTTGTAATAGAAATAGGAAATGGTATTTGTGTTAAAATGAGAAAATGCAGTGAAGGGGATGAAATTAAATGCCTTAGATAATGAAAAATTAAGTATTAATCAATTCAGAAGAACCATTGTATATTTGTAGAAATTTTAAGAGATTAAAAACGACTTTTATATTGTGATAGTTATCTTCCTTTATCTTCTTAAGGATCATTATACCCCTGCCCATCCATTCTTCTGTTACGCTTTGGGGTACCCATCTCTCATCCACAAATGAATACTCTAAATAAAAGATGAAACTTTTACACAATCTTTATTACATATAAACATTGTGCACGCACCTTCTATTTTAATTTTTAATCCGACACACATGTTGGGTTTCCGACAGCAAAACATAGATACTGCCATTATATTCCATTATATTCGTATGGGGACGGGGGTATCATTTAGTGAGCTCATTGTTCACACTTCTTCCAGTTTTATTAATTACATTCTTTGTAACTTACCATTGAATATTTCAAATGCTTTAAGAACTGTTGTAGAGTTCATCTATTTTTAAAGCGGAGGCATAAAAGAGAAAAAATGAACAAATAAGTTAAAAATTCATTTGATAGACACTTCGTTAGAAAGTTTGTAAAAATCAACGGAACCTGGAGTGTTACATCTGTTTACCCAACACAGCGTCTTGTAAGTTTTGGAATTTTATGTGAAAATATGAATACAATCTATATTCCTGCATGAAGTATGCAACATTTAACTGGGCTTGAGTTTTGTCAATGAATGAAAGATCTTTTATTAATTTTAAGGTCATATAATGTCATACCAATTTTATTTTTACTCTTCGGATTGCAAGTTTTAATGAAAAACTTTACCGGTCAATTAATATTTAATTATATACTTCGATTGAGCTAATTTCTGTTTTATTTTGCTCTAAATGTTGTTTATACTTTAATCAAGATTGCTCTAACTACAAAGGAAAAAAGAAAATTTCGTTCAAAAGTTTTCAGGTTCAGCTTAATAAGTTTGTAAACTCATGATTTTATTATTTTAAATCTCCCTGCTTGTATTAATTTTATCAGATAACCGAGATTTGAACTTTTAAAAAATCTTTACTGATGATGGGCTTTTTAAACAATGACATGAATGTTCTTCCCACAATGTGCGATAATGTTCATACAACATAATGGATGATAAGAATTTTTAGTCAGATATTTTTAAAAACAGTCTTTCACAAGGGAAAAACGGGTCTCCGAACTGAAAATGCTTTTTCAAATATAGGAAGGACTTTTTTCACACCTGAATATTTTTTATTCCTTTAAATGTTTGGGGTTTTTTAGTAGTATAAAAACCAGAGTTCTGGCGCAGATACTTAACATGGAGCTCCACAGTGGAGCTGTGGAGCCAATGACGTCATGAATCACCATAGAAACGAACACGCCCTCTTTATTCATGAATGATTTAAAACAATTGGTTATTATCAAAAAAGAGATCGATGACCCTGTGACGTCACTGAGTATTATATCTTGAAACAAATGATGGTAAACAATGGAACAAAAGCAGTTTCTTAATTTAGAATGGGAAATTCCGCAAGGTCATGGAAAAAAATGACGGTCATTGTTGAAGGCAACAAAAGAAATAATCGTCATGACCAGACATGACCCCTAAAATGATAAAGTCAATAAAGGGGACGCAAAGGGTCTTTTGTGGTCCCTTACGGGTCCCTGTTGTACCATCGATGAATGGTGTATTGAAAATGTGAACAATAGAGGTTTAAAAATGGGACGGTGTTGAATTGAATGAGACATTTAAATGGGGCATCAGTCAACCGAAACACGACAGGTAGAAACATGTCTCGATGAACACGGGCATTTAAATGCTGCAAGCATCCACACGCCGCTGATTTAAACTCTTCTATTCAATATACACATTATGAGGATTTTAGTGAAAGAGAAATATAAAGGTCCGATATACTACAGGTATACGCATCTTAAATAAATATAAGTACTCGTACAGTGTATAATGTCTACTACATCCTCATGATAATCTCGAGAAGGAGAACAGGAGTAAGAATACGACTCTTAAATCTGTCGAAACTTTAAAATACACAATACAATAAGACCACAATTATCATACTTTTATCAGCATAGGAATTTATTAGAAGTTAATTTCATGCCATATAGTGATTATCAAGTCTACATTGTAAATGAATTCATTATCATATACAAAGGAAGCTGAATAGTTTTGACAGACAGTCAAATAAAAGACCTTATGAATTGGGATAAATTTGAACAGTTCTATTAATAAATGGTTTGGAATTTCCAAATGAAAATTTACCAATTTTAATGGAATGGTACTTAGGTAATGACGTTGAAAATGAGGTAATAACGAAGAGACCAATCAGACGACTTGTTTTTCAATTATCACCATGGAGATTGTTACAGTATAAATTGATGAACGGCATGCATATAAATACAATGTGTCACATCTGCGAAAGAAGTAACACCTTAAAGAGTGTTTAAGAAGTGTTTGCATTGTGGTTCAATTGTATGGCATGGGAAATTATATCTAAATAAGGTAGGAATCATTTTATTAACCTATGAAAAGTAATTAAAAGAATGTGTTAAATAATGCAATGTCTTGTGCATGTGCAATGTAAAAAAAAATGAACAAACCTTAACTCACTGCAGTGAAGTTATTTTAGTTAGAAGGGGGCCTTAGAAATAAATGCTCAACAAATCTTCAAACAGCTGTTCAATGTTTGGGTTTTTTCAGATGAGTAATTTTGCGACGTTTCTGTAAAAAGGTCTAGGTCGCTCAATTTCGCCATTCAATTGTGAGATTTAAAGGCTTCATAATCGAACGGTCGAGTAAACAATTTTACTAGGGTTTTTTTCAATTGCATTTGCAAGTTGATTTTATTTAAATACGTACATATGGTTATACAGCATAATAATATAGAATTAGTTTATTTAATCATTAGGACATAATTATTACAAATGTATTTTGTCAAATCTATGAATGTTACCCTTTTTAACAGGGAAGAACATGCCTGCTGATCAGTTTTTGTGTGAGGATTGGGGGAAGTATTTCACTCGAATATCAAATTTACATCGACATCAGCGAACTACACATGGATCAGAATCCTCCCGTTGTCCGACATGCGGTAAAAGCTTTAACAGACGGGATAGCTATTTACGTCACATTAGAAGTCACTCCAGAATTTCAGGTCTGGAATCCCAACATGGCAATCTTGAAATGGGGGATCATCCACAAGCCTCGAACAACATCGACAAAGAAAATGTAAACCCGAATTCCAAAATTCAACTTGGCAGCGGAGATTCATCAAATAACCCGAAAGGTAACATTAGTGTTTTTTTTTCTAATATTATTCACATTATTATTGTGTAATTTTTCAGACATGAAATTGATCTCTGATTATTTATTACTATTCAGCTGATGACACAAATGAATGTATCACCGAGGAAGATGCCATTGAGGGAAATTTAAAGAAAATATTTCTAGAGGCTACCGATAAAAGCAAATACGACCCTTTGACCTTCTTAAAAATCAAAGAAGAGACAATCAGATCAATTTTGAAAGAAGAACGCCTCAAAAGAAAAAGGATGAAATTTTACCTTACCTTACAAGTTCGTTTCACTAAGACCAGAGGGGATCAAATTGAACATGCTGAACCCTTTTTCCACGGACGATATCACATAGTTCTCAAAAACGAAGACATCGAGTCTGCACTAAGGGAGAGCATCATGAAAATTGTTAACTCTTTTGTTGAATACCAAAGAGAAGGTAGTAACTGGACACTTGATAAAGTTCTGGGAGTCAACATCCATATCGTCCAATATAATCCAATTAAAGGTTCGAGTTTCCTACCGCTACCACCTAAATTAGCAAACAAGAAAGCCATCATCAATGTTCAGAATGCTGATCAAAAATGTTTCATGTGGTCGGTGTTATCTTCTCTTTACCCTGCAACAAAAGATCCCCAGCGGGTTATAAATTATGTACAACATGTGGATAGACTCGATTTTACAGACATTCCGTTCCCGGTTCGAATAGGAGACATACCTAAATTTGAGAAAAAGAACAACATCTCTGTGAACGTATTTGGGTATGAAAAAAGTGAACTTTATCCCCTTCATCTCACTAAAGAAAGAGGGTTAACACATGTTGATCTCCTTGTAATTTCCAAAGGGTCAAAGCATCACTACTGTTGGATTAAAAATTTCAACAGAATGATGGGAGATCAAAACGGAGATAATAACCAATATTTCTATTGTCATTACTGTCTCCATGGTTTTCCAAAGGAAAGTCTTCTCAAGAAACATGTCCCCAACTGCCAAGTACATGGTGCACATTGGACCGAAATGCCAACCGAGGAGGACAAATGGCTGAATAATACAGATGTATCTAAACAGCTCAAAGTTCCGTTTGTGATCTATGCTGACTTTGAGAGTGTTCTAGAAAGACATTATGGATGTCAACGGGATCCCTGCAAGTCCTCTACTATCAAGTTGGCTCGTCACATACCGTCTGGTTTTACGTACAAAGTTGTAGGATTTTCACCAGACACCGTTGAAAATCACGTGACGTATCGGGGTCCCGATGCTGTTGACAAGTTTATTGAGCACATGGTCAACGTGGAAGAACGCCTCGTGAATGCTCTTAAGAATACAAAGCCAATGCATTTGTCCGACGAAGAACTTGCAGCTTTCCGATCAGCCACCCATTGTTGCATTTGTAGCCAAGTTCTGGGCGATGACACTGTTCGTGATCACTGTCATGTGACGGGGAAATTCCGAGGTGCTGCTCATAGCAACTGTAATCTAAACTTTAGACTGAGAGAAAGAATCCCAGTATTCTTTCATAACCTCGAAGGTTATGATGCACATGACATCATGACCGCCATCGGCAAAATCAAGCATAAAAAGATCAGCTGCATCCCCCAGAATCACGAGAAGTACATTTCATTTTCGCTAGAGAAACTAGACTTCGTAGACACATTTCAATTTTTGTCAGCTTCCCTTGACAAACTCTCTGGCAACCTCGGAAAAGAAGGCATCCCTAAGTTCCCTCATCTACGAGCTTATGTTGCCTCCTCTCATCCTGGAAATGAGCAATCAAAACTCCAGTTGCTCAGTAGAAAGGGAGTATACCCGTATCGGTACATGAACTCCTTTAAAAGATTTCAGGAGTCGACACTTCCACCTCAACAGGCTTTCTACAATGATCTAGACGGAAAGACCGTGTCTGATAAAGACTATGTACATGTACAGTGGGTGTGGGACGTCTTTCTAATAAAAAAAATTAGGACAATACCATGATCTGTACATGGAGACAGACGTGCATCTTCTGGCAGACGTGTTTGAAAATTTTCGAAGTCTTTGTCTTGAAATGTACGGTCTCGATGCGGCTCATTTTTACACAGCCCCGGGATTAGCTTGGCAGGCTGCTCTAAAAATGACGGGTGTGGAGCTCGAGTTATTAACCGATCCGGACATGCATCTTTTCGTGGAAAAGGGGCTCAGAGGTGGTATTGCTATGATTTCTAAAAGGTACGCAAAAGCCAATAATCCCTATCTAAATGACTGTGACCCGCATCAACCTTCGAACTATCTGATGTACTTAGATGCCAACAATCTGTACGGGTGGGCCATGAGTCAACCTCTACCAACTCATGATTTTTGTTGGCTTAATTCTGACGAGGTAGAGACGATCGACGTCAATTCCGTCCCTACGGAGGGGGGCACCGGCTACATCTTTGAAGTAGATCTGATGTATCCCTCGAAATTGCATGACTGCCACAGTGACTATCCGTTAGCTCCCGAATCATTTAAAATAAAACCAGAAATGCTTTCACCATATCAAAAAGACCTTTTAACTAAGCTTGGAATGAAAGATGGCTCTGTTACCAAGTTAGTTCCCAATCTTTTTGATAAAGAGAAATATGTCGTTCACCACAGAAATTTGCAACTCTACCTGGCTTTGGGAATGAGGCTTACCAAAGTCCATAGGGTACTGTCTTTCAAGCAAAGCCCTTGGCTGGAATCTTATATCGATTTCAATACAAGCATGCGTAAAAGGGCTAAGAATGAGTTTGAAAAGGATTTTTTCAAACTCATGAATAATAGTGTCTTTGGAAAGACCATGGAAAATCTGCGAAAAAGGGTGGACATTCAGCTCGTTCACCACAAAAAGAGGCTCTTAAAGCTCTCGGCTAAACCTGGTTTCAAGGCATTCAAGATCTTCAACGAAGATCTTGCTTCTGTAGAGCTTACCAAACAAAAGTTGGTCCTCAATAGACCAATTTACGTGGGGTTTTCCATTTTGGAACTTTCCAAAGTCTTGATGTACGATTTCCACTATAATTACATCAACGAAAAGTATGGTGATCGCGCCGCTCTCTGCTTTACAGACACAGACTCTTTGTGCTATGACACATCCACTGAGGATGTGTATGTAGACATGATGGAAAGTCAGCATTGCTTTGATTTCAGTGATTACCCCGAAACACATTTTCTTCATAGCAATGTCAACAAAAAGGTCTTAGGTAAAATGAAGGATGAATGTCAAGGTCATATCATGCGAGAATTCGTAGGTCTAAAGCCCAAGATGTACAGTTTCATTTACGAAAAGAAAATAGTTCAAAACGAGAATGAATTTATTTGTCAAGAAGAAAAGTAACGAGCCAAGGGCGTGAAAAAGGCAGTCGAGCAATCGAGCATACAACATGAAAACTATAAAAATTGTCTTTTAAAAAAAGAGTTTCAGATGGAGTCGATGGTGACGTTCAGATCATTTAACCACCGAATATACACTGTTGTTCTAAATAAAACCAGTCTGAGCCCTTTTGACGATAAGAGGCACATCCTTAAGGACGGTATTCACACCTTAGCTCATGGTCATTATAAGACTTAAGAAGTTTTTTGCATTGTTATAATTATTATCATAGGTTTGTTATGAAACAGGTTACGTGTCCATTATAGAACACAAGACATAAGATGTATTGTGCATTGGTATTACTCTCATATATGTTTGTTGTAAAATGCATAAAAAGTCTTATTACATGTATTCAGTGTACACAGAATTATGAATAAATGCATGAAAAAAACAAGATTATTTTGTTTTATTTGAACATGATTGAACAAAAGACTCCGGGTTGCACCGCCGCGGATCTTAGGTTTCCGGAGTCTAAGGTTTCCGGAGTCCATGGATTCCGGTGATCTTGGATTCCGGAGCTTAAAGACACCGGGAACTAGGATCCCGGAGTCTTATGTTTTTCTGAGGAATTGTCGAAGGTGTACAACTTTTTCTATTATTGTGTTCACTTACAAGCAATATGCAAATGGAATCACGTGGAAAACATTATAAAAATAAAAACATAGATCATTTTTGCCATAACGTTGGAGGACGTCAAAGGGTCAACATGTATCCTTGCAATCTGTGCTCAAGTGTAAACGTCTGGCCTGATAGTTTGAAAAGACATGTCAAATATAAACACGGTGTCCAGGAATCCGAAGTGTCACAACAACAACAACAGCAACAACAACAACAGCAGCAACAACAACAACAGCTGCCTCTGTTACAACAACAACAGCAACAACAACAGGAGCAACAACAACAACAACAGCTACCTTTGTTACAACAACAACAACAACAACAACAACAGGAGTTTATGTTTCAACATTCTTTTACGGCTAATGTATCTGGACCCACCTGCTCCGGCAAGACTTATTTTGTAAAAAACGTTGTTGAAACATTGTATGAGCAAGATTTCCCCTCCACCAGAGAGAATCTTGTGGCTCTATAAGCGATGGCAACCCCTGTATGACATCATCAAAGCCACTGTGTATCCCTCGGTCGAATTTATACAGGGCATTCCATTAGATTTGGAGCAAGATTCCTTCATTCACCCCGGAACGAGGAATCTCGTGATTCTAGACGATCTCATGTCGACGGCGGCCAAAGATTCTAGAATCAACGAGTTGTTTACAGAGGGTAGTCATCATAGAAATTTGTCAGTCGTGGCTATCAATCAAAATCTGTACTATAACAAAGATCCCACCCAGAGACGTAATTACCACTATCTGGTCCTGTTTAACAATCCTGTGGACAGACAGCAAGTCATGACTTTGGCTCGACAGATGTATCCCGAAAATCCCCAACACCTGCTGAGACATTTTAAAGAAGCCATTTCCAAGCCTTATGGATACCTACTGATCGACTTGAAGCCAACCACACCCGAACACCTGTGCCTGCGCACAAGCGTCTTGAATTCTATAAAATCGCAAGCTTCAGATGCCATCTCTCATACACACAACGACACGCCTAGCATTCAGACGTATTCAGAGCTAGACCAATCAACAACCTCGAACTCTGCACAGCATTCTTCAGCTGATCAATTGCAATTCTTAGAAACAGCACCTACCCCCGGACTAGACGAGATGCCTTCCTGTGACGATTGTGGTCTTATGTTCGAAAACATGCATGACCTCCAGAGACACGTTAAAAGATGGTGTCACGAAAATGGTTCCCTTAAAAGAAAGAGAGACGATGTGGAAATGGGGGAGGGCCAACCACCTGCAAAATGGATCCCATTCGAACCCATTGAGAAGGAAAAAGATGAAGATAACCGCGAACATGAAGTTTTTGACGTTCTCATGGGTAAAGCCAAAGAGAACAACGAAACGGAATGGGACCAAAAGTACGACAATACATCAAAGAGGGATTAACCCGGGAAGAGACCAGAACAAAAACTGAGGAAAAGTTGAAGTCAAAAGACTTACAAGCGTTCCATAAAAACTATGCTACCCTAATCCAATACATTCTACAATTAAAACACGGTTCCATTCATGCCACTATCATGGACGATGTAGCCGAGTTCCTTTCTGAGGGTTACAGTGAACGTATGTCCATCAGAATGGCTCTTAATAAAATTCGTCATCTCCTCGATGAAATGTGGGACGACGAAAGTGAGATGGAAACTGGCGATGAGGACGACACTGAATCAGAAGAGCACGAGATTGAAGAATCCGAAGAAAATTAACTTTTGAGAGAAAAAAACAGTTTTAATTACTCTGCTTTATTAGTGCTCGATGTAAGAGTAAACAATGTAACTCAATCCATTACATTTGAAAACTCATGCATACGTTTTATATTTATTTTCTTATGCATTCCTATAAAATGACTGTATCTTATGTAAACTTACTTATGTAAACTTGCATCAATAAAATATAAAAGTACATCAAATGTGTTGTTTTGTGTGACATAAAATTATTTCGTGATCATGTGACTTAAGCAGTATATATTTGCTAGAGGATCACATGTATGACCCATTTCTCGGTCCTCAGTCAAGGAAGTAACATGTCTTGGGAGCATTATCTCAAGCAAATGTATTACAACCCTGTTAATGCTGGAAGTTTTTCGGGACCGGACAAACTGTATCGATATGTACGCAAACAAGGAAAATATGTCCTAAGCAAATACAAGATCAGGAAATGGTTACAGAGGCAAGAAGCATACAATCTACAGAGACCTATTCGAAGGCATTTCAAAAGAAATAAAGTCATCACCCTTGGCATTGATGATCAGTGTGATGCAGATCTCATGGACATGTCCAAATATGCCAAGCAAAACGATGGGGTTACATTTGTCCTCATTGTTATAGATATTTTCTCCAAGTTTCTGTGGATGCGCCCTCTAAAGGACAAAAAGGGTCAAAGCGTTACTTCAGCCTATGCAGACATACTTCAAGAAGGTCGACATCCGACACGAATCCGTACAGATAAAGGAGAGGAATTCCGATCCCGAGCCTTTAACGCTCTTTTGAATGATCAAAACATCGAGCATCTATACGCTCAGAACACTGAAGTCAAAGCCAATTATGCAGAGAGGGTGATTAAAACAATCAAAACTAAAATATATAGATTCATCAAATACAAACAAAACCATCGCTATGTGGATCGCCTTCAAGATTTTGCCATCAATTATAATGCAACGTACCACAGAACTATAGGCATGCCTCCCAAAAATGTGACCAGGTCGAAAGAAACGAACATATGGTGGAAAATGTATTGGCCAAAGACGCCTCCTATAATACCAAAGACAAAGAGAGTGAGAAAACCTTTCAGGTTTAAGATAGGGGATCGTGTGCGGATTAGTCATCCACGAAACGTCTTTACTCGCGAATATGACGAGAAGTGGTCAGGGGAGATTTTCGTCGTTTCCGAGAGACATTTAAGAGGAGGATTGCCTATATACAGGCTCAAAGACTATTTAAACGAAGAAATCAAAGGAACTTTTTATCAAAATGAACTGCAAAAAGTGGACGTTCGTGAAGATGACGTGTTAAAAGTAGAAAAGATCATAAAAACAAAAGGTCGAGGAGACAATAAACAATACCTTGTAAAATGTTACACTGGCCTTCCAAATTTAATTCATGGGTCAATGCCAATGATGTACAAACCTATAGCTGAATCTTTTTCAAACTGAATACCTAATTTCATCATCATAAAAGCATTTTTTGTGAATGAAATTATTAATGTATACCGGTAATAAATGCATATGTCTATAAAAATGTATACATGTATGTTATTGTTTTTGCTTATCTGAACAATAAATGTGAGATTAAAATCGGTTTGCTCGTTGATATTTTCTTTGAATTGAATTTTTACTGGCTACGAGTCAAAAAAAGATTATTTGATCCTAGTCCTTTATTGGACTATTATTTAAAGGTTTTGCGTTCTTACCCTTTTTTTCATAAAAGTAAAAAAGAAGATTATACGTGTTCTCTAGATGAGGACATGAGTTATAGTTATTCTGAAAATTAAAAAAATAGTTCTTATGTCATTAGAGTATCCCGTAAGATTTAAAGCCTCGTGTACCTTTGATAACTTTTTCAGCTGTAAATGTTTCGGTTGACTGATGCCCCATTTAAATGTCTCATTCAACACCGTCCCATTTTAAACCTACATTGTTCACATTTTCAATACACCATACACCGATACTACAACAGAGTTTTACGTCATGGAAAACCCCATTAGGGACCACAAAAGACCCTTTGCGTTCCCTTTATTGACTTTATCGTTGAAGGGTCTCGTCTGATCATGACGATTATTTCTTTTGTTTCCTTCAACAATGACCGTCATAACTTTCCATGACCTTGCGGAATTTCCCATTTTAAATTAAGAAACTGCTTTTGTTCCATTCTTACAGTCTATGACCCATTGTTTCAAGCTATAAGACTCAGTGATGTCACGGGGTGATCGATCTCTTTTTTGATAATGACCAATTGTTTTAAATCATTCATGAGTAAAGAGGGCGTGTTCGTTTCTATTGTGATTCATGACGTCATTGGCTCCACAGCTCCACTGTGGAGCTCCATGTTAAGTATCTGCACCAGAACTCTGGTTTTTACACTACTTTTTTTCATTTGATCAAATTTCTTTTTTATTTAACAAACTATTTCTGGAAAATTTTTTATTTTTTCTTTTGTCTATTTTTGAAGATTTAAATAAAAACTATGTAGATTTTATTTTTTTATTTATAACTTTGGTGGTCTCCAGTTCAATATTTTATAACATTAAACTTTAAATAGAAATTTAAAGCATGCGGCTTTTAAAGATATAGAATTAAGAAGTTTTAACTAAATGAATTAAATATTTTATATATTTCTTGAAAAAGTTAAATACTGTGGGTTCTATTGAATTTTGAGCCTAATTTAAGAAACAAATGAATGCAAAAAAAATCTATCATAATAAGTTGTGGAGATCCTCCTCAAAATAAACATTTCAAATCACGTTTTAATTAATTAACTATTAGATGTATTATTAAATTACATATTTTTCATAAATCTAAAATAATTTGCAATCTTCATATAGAAAATATGGTAATATGAAATAGCAAACGCTGATAATTCATTGATCCTCTGTCAGATGAAATTTTTTTATCTTTGTGTTAATTTTTCATCGACTTTGACTTTTCTCTCTAAAATAATTCATTTTTCTTAAATCGATTATATTTCAAATTGGCGTATATTTCACAAATGAATATATATCGTTAATGATTTTTTTCCTTTTGCTTTTACCGTTAACGGTAGCTCAGTCGGTAGAGCGCTCGCTCCGTGATCGGGAGGTCGTGAGTTCGTATCTCGGCCGCGACTGACCTAGTCGTTAAAATGGATAGCAACTGCTCCTTCGCCATGCGCTCAGCATTTTGAAGTGAAAGTTGCGGGTCCTTCGGATGAGACCTCAAAAACCTAGGCCCAGTGTTAGCGGCAGGCGTTGACACGATAAAGATCCCTCACTGTTCAATGGCCCTGAGTGCCGAGTAAAGGTCAAAATTTGAAGCCCTCCACCGGCATACGGTGACGTCTCCATATGAGTGAAAAATTCTCGAGAGGGACGTTAAACAATATACAATCAATCAATCAATCCTTTTGCCTTTCTCTACATTAATAATAAACTTAAGGACAGATGAAACAAATAATTTTTTCTTTGAAAAAGACTTAATATCATGTCACAAGTTTAGAAAAGTGGATAATTCATTTTTTCTCCTAAGAACTGGAAAATGAAATAAACTTGTCTATATCAAAGAAAAAAAAATGTTTGTTTCATATATCCTTAAAAAGTCTAATTTATCGCTCATCAACACTTACGCTAATTATGCTATAGAATCGGTGGGATTAAAGAGTATAGTCTTTTCTTACGCATTACATTGGTTGACAGAATATATTTAGATACGTGTTTACGTATTTCAATTTCAATGTATTTCAATATTTCAATTTCAATGGTTTCATTGATTTACAATTAAATCTTTTTTAATGAACTATAAGCTTAGATATGATTGATAAACGTAAAAAATTGTGGTATATTTCTAACGAAATTCAAAAAGCTAAATTGTAAGTTTATTTGTTATTCATTTTAAATCTGGTCATATCGAAAAACATACACTGAAAATTTATTAATCCTTCTGTCAAAGGAAACTGTTTTAATCTGAATTTTCATCGACTTACACTTTTTTGTTTGTTTTGGTTGATTGGATGGTCGTCAACAAAGTAAGATTTTGTTTAAGATTTTTTTCTTTTTACTTTTTCTAAATACATCATTTAATTACTCAATGATTATACGATTTTAAAGTGTATATTATATAATGAGTCTATAACAGAGGTTATGATTGAACTGAGCACCAAATGTATTATTTCCTCAGTAGCATATTTATAAAGACCTCTTAATTTTATTATTGATCATTTACAACAAATGACCTCATTCTTATATAAACATCGCGCCTGATCCGCCCCTTTCTGATTTCACGCGCCTGATCCATGCTTCGTAAATGTATTGGATGTTTCCATTATTTCATGAATGTTGAATTTTCTGCTTAACATTAAAGTAACGTTTTAAGGGTAATAGTATTAAATCATTTCATTGGTTAAATTTAACACTTCCCTGTTCAGACTTGTATACATAAAGATAAGGGCATATTCCAGAAACGCTATATTCCAGAAACGCTTTAATTAAGACAACAACAGTTTAAACATGGCAATGGTATGGGCTGCGTTCATCCTGTGGGGAGTCTTATGTATAAGTGCCCAGTACATTTATCCGAAAGAAAAAAATGGCTGTGCCAGCAATGGAGAGACAATGGTACATATTAGAGAAATTCTGTTACAACAAATAAGGATCCAAGAATCTGTTGGTTCCCTCAAACAGATGGTGAAGACACTCGAGGAAGATGTAGCCAAGACTAAAAATGATATTGAAATCTTCACGAGAGGTAAATCTCTTTCTCTCTCTCTCTCTCTATCTCAATTTTGGTTTGGTTATTCATTAATATGATTAATACAATATCATAAATGTATGTCGTTTACATTCAGATTTAAAACAAGTGGATTGTCATGATATCTACATGTATATTACCGGACACAAACAGTCTGGGGTATATACAATTTATCCTTATGATAACGAGAACAGGCTCAAAGTGTTCTGCGACATGGAAACAGAGGACGGAGGGTGGACAGTAAGATCTCTCTCTCTCTCATTTTCCACACACACACACACACACACACACACCATTCAAGTCTTACTTTCATATTTATAATATTTTGATTTATGAATGTCTTTTATTTTCTAATTTTCACCTTCTTGCTTAAAAAAAACTGGCGTGGAATTAGTATGAAATTGGTATTTTATTTTATCAAAACTTTTAGTTTTAATTTTAAGTTTATACAATTAAGATAATAAATTCCAATACATTTATTTGTTTTCCAATTTGTAACTTAAAAAGAATAATGAACAGCAGAATCTGTACATAAAACTAAGCTTACAAAATTCATCAGAAAATTAAAGCTATTAGACTAAATATGATTATTATTCCATTATACATTTTAGGCAATTCAGAGACGATTGAGCGGATCTATTGGTTTCAACAGAACTTGGGCGGAATACAAAAAAGGTTTTGGAAACGTTACCGACTCCTACTGGATTGGTATGTTTTTGTTACTATATTATTTTATTTTATAATCAAAATATTAGATTTTTATGTTTTGTTATTTCAATAAAATTAAACCTTCCCATGCCATAAATAATTAAAGGAGATATTTTATAATTTAGTATCAATCAAGTGGATTGCAGGCATGCATGACATCTCTGCAAAACTATCTAAGACTAATTGTATTTGGTTGTATTAAAAGGATATTAAGGTGACCCTGAAATGAAAATATTTTCGTTATCTTGTTTATTTCTGAAAAATATACTAGGATAAATAATGATAATTTGCAGGAAATGACGTGATTCACCAGCTGACGAAGGGAAAGAACTCTACCCTCTACGTCTCCATTACATTCAAAAATGGCACAACCATGTATGAACTTTATCATCAGTTCTCTGTTTCTGGTGAATCAGATAACTACAGACTTTATCTCGGGGGACCAGCTACGGGAACATTAGGTAAGTAATAGTTAAAATGTTTGACTAACAATGTGCAGAGAGAGAGAGAGAGAGAGACAGAGACACAGAGAGAGAGAGACAGAGAGAGAGAGAGAGATTTCTTATTCATTTAAGAAATAAATAATAAATCCAACAATTGAATGCTACATTTGAATGGAAAGCATGTTATTGACGTCAATTTGAAATAACCCTGTTAAACAAATAGTTTAAAAATTTGAGAGAAAAAATTATTGATTCTAGTACAATAAAATTTTTCCTGCAAACATTGTAATGCAGGACATTAAAGGATTCATTATAACAGTTCTTTTAATACGTGTGATTATTTTAAAATAATTAATTTAAATCATTTTTAATGTTTATGATAAGATTGATATTAGTTATTATTCGGGTGTACAATATAAAATAATATAAAATATAGTATGGGGTTTTTTAAACTTTAATTGCAGGAATTATCTGATTTGATATATATGATAGTGTAATATTTAATAAACATAAGTAAAATTTTCTAAATATTTGATTTGATATAGACTGTCATGTAATATTTTATCCTTGATACTGTTCATTGTATCATATAGATATAGTTGTTATAGATGGTCTTGTAATATTCTACCTTTGATTATTGTAGGTGACGCTATGTTAGAAACCGGGTATTCTACTCAAGATCGGTCTGGGATGTCGTTCTCGACCCCAGAGAGAGACCAGGACAGATATGGTGGTAACTGTGCTGTCTGGGGAGGAGGAGGAGGCTGGTGGTATAACCGGTGTCACGTCGCCAACCTTAACGGTCCCTGGTCGTCGACAGGCTTGTGCTGGGATGTGCTAACTACGTTCTGTCTGTCAAAACTATTCAGCTTCCTTTGTGTATGATAATGAATTCAATTACAATGTAGACGTGAGACATGTAATCACTATAGGGCAGGAAATTAACTTCCAATAAATTCCTATGCTGATAAAACGTATGATAATTGTGGTCTTATTTTATTGTGTATTTTAAAAGGTTCGACAGATTTAAGAGTCGGATTCTTACTCCTTTACTCTTTTACTATAAGGATGTAGTACATATCGAACTGTATTTATGTTTATTTAAGACAAATGCATATCTATAGAATTTCGGTCCAAAGATGTCGTATTTATATCTGTTTTTTACTATACAATCTTCATAATGTACAAATTGAATAGAAGTGTGATTATGCTTAAATCATTTAAATGCCCATATTCATCGAGACATGTTTCTACCTGTAATGTTTCGGTTGACTGATGCCCCATTTAAATGTCCCATTCAACACTGTCCCATTTTTAAACCTCCATTGTTCACATTTTCAATACACCATTAATCGATAGAACAACAGGTTTTACGTCATGGAAAAAAACCATTAGGGACCTCAAAATGACTTTATCGTTAAAGGGTCTCGTCTTATCTTTTGTTTCTTTTAACAATGACTGTCACTCATTCCCATGGCGTTGTGGAATTTCCGATTCTAAATTAAGAAATTGCTTTTGTTCCATTCTATACCATCCATTCTATGACCTATTGTTTCAAGATATAATACTCAGTGACGTCATGGAATTATCTCCGCTTTTAACCAATTGTTTTCAATCATTCAAGCATGCAGAGTGATTTTTGTCTCCATGGTGATTGATGATGTCATTGGCTCCACAGCTCCACTGTGGAGCCCCATGTTAAGTATCTGTGCCAGAAAGGGTACTTTTACACTACTTTTTGCGCTTGAATACTGTTTCTTATCTCTATTTATTTCAATTATATTTGATGCAAATAACCACTCGTGACGACGTCCAGGTAATTAAAATTTTCTGTCCAAAAAAATGTGAAACGAAACATGGAAATAACGAAAACCAATCAATTTCAGAAGTCATTTTAAGCAATAAAAATCAGAATCAGAGCAAACGTGGACCTCTTAGAATGCTCTAAATAACTATAATTTCTAAAACAAGGCAAGCTAGTCGCTAATAAATTCATTATAAAAGTACCGGGTATATTATCGAGCTCCTTTAGAGTCAACATGTAGCATATACAATGTTCGATACAATTGCTTAGTCGAATGTTTAATGGCTTATTACTCAAGCCCTAGAGGGGCTTGAGTTATCTAAAACGATGCTAGGTCATCGATTTACTCAGTTTTAAAACAAAAAAATATATTAATTTTGTAGATAAAAATATTTATAGAAACAAAAATGAAGCTTATCTTGAAAACGTCTGTATATTCAAAGATATCAAGTGTTAAATATCGGATTTTATTTTATGGCGAATGAACAATGAGTGAAGCTCCGCGGCCGCAACAGTTTCTATACAAAGTTTCGCGCTTTCCTTTCGCGTAGGGATCTCAGGTAACTTTTTACAGTCGCCGACAAAGCATCCTTGGACGAGTCCACTGCAGACTCTGAAAGGTGACGCAGGTTACCCCATCGTTAACAAATTCTACAATGCTTACTCGAAAGTTGATAATATAACGATGCTCGAGTTTTTGATTAACAATATCTACATGGATTTTGGAGACTTGGAAATCGAATTATTACCAATCGTGCCCCGTTATTAGCAAACCTTTTTTTGTATTTATATGAAGCACAATTTGTCCAAAATCTTATACGTGAAAAGAAGAAAATATTTGATGTGGCCTTCAACTCGGCATTTAGATATAGCAAGACGTATTGTCAATCAACAATGGTTATTTCTACTCTTGTATCGATGCAATTTATCTCAATGAGCTTGGAATAAAAGATACCACATCTGACACACCTGTTTCATATTTTAATTGAAAAGATGTTAATGGTAATCCAACAACCAAGCTTTCTGACAAAAGAAATGACTTTTGACTCTTCAATCGTCAACTTCCCTTACTTTTGCAGCAAAATACCTTCATCACCTGCATACGTGGTTTATATCACCTAGTTGATTCGATACGCAAGAGCATGCTATACGTTTGAACAATTCCTTTAACGAGGGAAGTTATTGACAAACAAGTTGCTGAAATCAAAAATATCAGCAGTCTCGTTTAAAGTTATCAATTTGTAAGTTCTGTGGTCGATACAATGACCAATTGTTAGGTTATTATACATACACTGAATTGTCGAAGTTTTTCCCCGTTATTTCTCGATCATGATAAAAAGCACAACGTGTGTATGATCGCTGGACAAGGCATTCTCACTCCTCATGGTACCTGATCCCACCTCTGATGTTTTGTAAGTACGTGTTTGCTTTGCTCTTATTTTGTATTATTTAATGAACTTTTGAGCCTGAAAATTGTTGTTAACTCAGTATTTCATAAATGAAGTGTAGGATAAAGTTTCGTTCTTAGTTTGCCATAAACAAGTGGCTTTGACCTAAAGATCCAAGTAATAAGAAACAGTATTAAATTACATGTATAACATAGGTGTTTTCATACCTATGAATTTTCCAAAAAAATTCAGTAAAATATAAAAAATACTATAATAACACACTGTAACATTTGTTATAATTAAAGTATAAAAGTATGATCAGCCTCTTATCTATCTTTTATTTGAAATTCAAAGATAAACACAGGTTCAAAAGAAATGATAAATTAATATTGTTTTAATGACAATATGTCGTCGTTACATGTATATCTTAATATCGAATTGAAGTCCCCAGCAAGAGGAATTTTTTTTATGAAAGTTTTGCGTAACGTGTGTTTCATATGACAATAGGTGATGACTACATTATCTGGTAAGCGTGCTTCCTTTAATCTTAAAAAATACAATAACAATAATTAAACTTTTGAATATTTATCATAAGATTATGCACAATAAATATTTGATATAAGCTAAGCCAAAAAATGTGTCATTGTTTGTTAAAATGTGAATTTACGTTACAACTGTTGCAGAGAAGAAAAATATCCTGCTTAAACTGTTTATATATTTTTTTCCTGCAATACCTATAACTTTAAATTCCTGTTCGAATAAAAGAAATACATTTTATTTTATATTTTAGGTCTGTATAAGCAATACTATGTTGATTTAAAAATGAAAAATTCTGAAAAAAAACAAAGGTATAGAAATAACAACAGATATAGTGTTGGCGGATAATTTATTCCATCTTGTTCAGATTATCAAGCTATAAAAATTGAATGATATTTAAAATTTCTTTAGGTAACCTGAATACTTTGACTTCAGACCTCTTACTCTATAGTGTACAGTATCTTATTATACAAATATATCCTTTAATCCTACTCAAGAACTCTTTAATACTGCACATAATTTAAAAACACCTGCATTTCATATAAGGCAGAAAAGATCAGTCAGATTCCATTTTTTCTGAAGGTCAGGTCAATTTATATTTTACAGACAATCAATCATTAAAAATATACTGGTATTGCAATTTCATTTGGGGAGTTAGCAACAATATATTTTTTGGTCTATATCCACTGGCTTTAAGTGGGTAAATGTGTATTCAAATCATACTAGCTTTATATACATACTTACTTCATCATACTATCAATTGATAAAAATTGCTTATTTTCAACTAAAGTATAGTAACCGTACTTCTCATATATTATTGCAGTGGCTTGATTAATACTTTTTAATCAATGTGATATAGAAAGGCTGTTATTATCAGGTTGATTAATTTGAAAGAAACTCCAAGCAAAAAGTTTATATTGGTCCATAAAATATATATGTATAAATAAATAATCCAATAAACACAATTATATACTAATGTCAGGACAAACAATACCTTGTTTAACTCATAAATTTGCATGCTCTTAAATTTTAATTAAAGTTAACACAAAGATGATTATTCAAATTAGAATGCCTTGATATATATTTGGTAAAGATACATGTCAATATTAAACATTATATGTATATAATTTATATAACATAAGTAGCTAAGTATACTGATATATAAACAGCTAACTATGATGAAAATTGTAATTCAGGTATCGGAACATGCTGATAGTCTACGTAGTTGCCGGACATTAATAATCAAAATTAAATTAGTTGATGCTACAAGGCACTTACCTCAAAATAATCTAAGTCCTGATATTAAATGAATATATACATAGAGTGAAAGATATGTGTAACTGTGCATGAAAAAGGATACACTAAAAGAAAGCATGCTTAAATTTATTTTAAAGTTTGAAAAGAACATTGAACCAGCATTTATCAAGGTGTAAAATGAATTAGTTTTATCCCATCCACATCTATGAAGGAGGTTTATAAAAAAATATATATGAAATAAAAAAATTAGTTAACATCTTAAAACTTTAAAAATATGTATATTTTGGCGATATTCATTACGTTGTAGGTAGAAGCTCAATATTGTTGAAGAGGTTGAAAAAATTTCAAATTGTACATGTACTACAACAATTATACACTGTACCACACTCAAAATGTTCTACTTTTCCATTCAGGAATGGGCGTACAAGGGTTGCCATCGCTTATAGAGCCACAAGATTCTCTCTTGAGGAGGGGAAATCTTGCTCATACAATGTTGCAACAACGTTTTTACAAAATATGTCTTGCCGGAGCAGGTGGGTCCAGATACATTAGCCGTAAAAGGATGTTGAAACATAAAATCTTGTTGCTGTTGTTGTAACAAAGGAAGCTGTTGTTGTTGTTGTTGTTGCTGCTGCTGCTGATGTTGTTGTTGTTGTAACAAAGGCAGCTGTTGTTGTTGTTGTTGTTGCTGCTGTTGTTGTTGTTGCTGTTGTTGTTGTGACAATTCAGACTTCTGGATACCGTGTTTATTTTTGATATGTCTTTTCAAACTATCAGGCCAGACGTATACACTTGAGCACAGATTGCAAGGATACATGTTGACCCTTTGACGTCCTCCAACGTAATGGCAAAAATGGTTTATGTTTTTATTTTTATAATGTTTTCCACGTGATTTCATTTGCATATTGTTTGTAAGTGAACACATTAATAGAAAAAGTTTTACACCTTCGATAATTCCTCTCAAAACATAGACTCCGGGATCCTAGTTCCCGGCGTCTTCAAACTCCGGAATCCAAGGTCACCGGAATCCATGGACTCCGGAAACCTTAGACTCCGGAAACCTAGGATCCGCGGCGGGGCCTCCCCTGGAGTTCTTCTCTGAACCATGTTCAAATAAAACAAAATATTGTTGTTTTTCCATGCATTTATTCACAATTCTGTGTACATTGAATACATGTTATACAGACTTTTTTATGCATTATGTACATAGGACAAATCGTTTAATAACAAATAGTAGTATATGATAATAATAACAATATGCAATACATCTTATGTCTTTTATTCTATACACAGAAACTGTTTTATAACAAACCTATGATAATAATAATGACAATGTACAATACATCTTATGTCTTATAATGACCATGAGCTAAGGTGTGAATACCGTCCTTAAGGATGTACTTCTTATCGTCAAAGGGGCTCAGACTGGTTTTATTTAGAACAACAGTGTATATTTGGTGGTTAAATGATCTGAACGTCACCATCGACTCCATCTGAAATTCCTTTTTTAAAAGACAATTCTTATAGTTTTCGTGTTGTATGCTCGATTGCACAACTGTCTTACTCACACCCTTGGCTCTTTTCTTTTCTTCTTGACAAATAAATTCGTTCTCGTTTTGAACTATTTTCTTTTTAAAATTCAACTTGGCGGGGGAGAGTCATCAAATAGCACTAAAGGTAACATTAATGGGTTTTTTTTCTATATTATTCAAATTTCTATTGTGTAGTTTTCCGACATAAATTTATTTCTAATTATTGAATACCATTCAGCTGATGACAGAAATGAAGAATGTATCACCGAGGAAGATGCCATTGAGGGAAATTTAAAGAAAATATTCTTAGAGGCAACTGACAAAAAAAGTAAATACGATCCTATGACTTTCTTAAAAATCAAAGAAGAGACCATCAGATCAATTCTGAAAGAAGAACGCTTCAAAAGAAAAAGAATGAAGTTTTACCTTACCTTACAAGTTCGTTTCACCAAGACCAGAGGGGATCAAATTGAGCATGCTGAACCCTTTTTCCACGGACGCTGTCACATAGTTCTCAAAAACGAAGACATCGAGTCTGCACTAAGAGAGAGCATCATGAAAATTGTCAACTCTTTTGTTGAATACCAAAGAGAAGGTAGTAACTGGGCACTGGACAAAGTTCTGGGGCTCAACATCCATATCGTCCAATATAAACCGATAAAAGGTTCGAGTTTCCTACCGCTGCCATCTAAACTAGCAAGCAAGAAAGCCATCATCAATGTGCAGAATGCTGATCAAAAATGCTTCATGTGGTCAGTGTTGGCATCCCGTTACCCAGCAACAAAGAATCCCCAACGTGTCATTAATTACATTCAGCACGTCGACAAACTCGATTTTACAGACGTCCCATTCCCTGTCAAAATTGGAGATATTCCCAAGTTTGAAAAGAAAAACGACATGTCCATCAATGTGTTTGGCTATGAAAAACGAGAAATCTTTCCCCTTCATCTTACCAAGCATAGGGATTTGCCTCACGTAGATCTTATCGTCTTGAACAAGGGAGAAAACTCTCATTACTGTTTGATTAAAGATTTCGATAGACTTCTGAATGATGGTCAAAAAGGAAATCAATTGTTTCACTGCCATTACTGTCTGCATGGGTTTACAAACAAACGCCTCCTCCAAAAACACGTGTCCTATTGTCAAGTACATGGTGCCCAACGAACGGAAATGCCCACAGAGGAAAATAAATGGCTCCAGTATACTGATGTCTCCAAGCAACTCAAAGTTCCGTTTGTCATTTATGCAGACTTTGAAAGCATCCTCGAGAGAAATTATGGCTGTCAACCTGATCCTCGCAAGTCGTCCACAATCAAATTAGCTAAACACGTACCCTCTGGATTTACATTTAAAGTTGTCGGAATTTCGCCAGAGACCACAGAAAATCACGTCACCTATCGTGGCCCTAATGCTGTCGACGTCTTCATTGATCACATGGTTAAACTCGAAGATCGACTTGTGAAGGTCCTACACAATCCAAAACCCATGGATCTGTCTGACGAAGAGGTGAAGGTTTTCCAAAAAGCGACTCATTGTAACATCTGCAACCGAAAACTGGAGGGGGATGCCGTTCGTGATCACTGTCACGTGACAGGAAAATTTAGGGGCGCAGCTCATAGTTCCTGTAATTTAAACTTTAAATTGAGAGAAAGAATCCCGGTATTCTTTCATAATCTAAAAGGCTACGATGCTCATCACTTCATGAGTGCTATCGGCAAGTACAAGCGTAAAAAGATCAATTGTATCCCCCAAAACCACGAAAAGTATATTTCAAAATTTCACGATCTGTACATGGAAACAGATGTGCATCTTCTGGCAGACGTGTTTGAAAATTTTCGAAGTCTATGCTTAAACATGTATGGTCTCGACGCGGCTCATTTTTATACGGCCCCTGGATTAGCTTGGCAGGCCGCTCTCAAAATGACGAGTGTGGAGCTCGAGTTACTAACCGATCCGGACATGCATCTTTTCGTGGAAAAGGGGCTCAGAGGAGGTATTGCTATGATTTCTAAAAGATACGCGAAAGTTAATAATCCTTATCTTACCGACTATGATCCCCATCAACCTTCGAACTATCTAATGTATTTAGATGCCAACAATCTCTACGGGTGGGCCATGAGTCAGCCTCTTCCAACTCATGATTTTTGTTGGCTAACCCCTGAAGACATTGAATCAATCGATGTCACTACCGTCCCTACGGAGGGGGACACGGGCTATGTCTTTGAGGTAGATCTGAAATATCCCTCTGAATTGTACGACTGTCACAGTGACTATCCTTTAGCCCCTGAATCATTTAAAATAGAACCGGGAATGCTTTCGCCATATCAGAAAGAACTTTTGACAAAACTAGCAATGAAAGAAGGCTCTGCAACCAAATTAGTCCCTAATCTTTTTGATAAAGAGAGATATGTCGTCCACTTCAGGAATTTACAACTCTACCTGGCTTTGGGAATGAGGCTAACCAAAGTCCATAGGGTACTGTCTTTCAAGCAAAACCCTTGACTAAAAGCTTATATTGATTTCAACACAAGCATGCGTAAAAGGGCTAAGAATGAGTTTGAAAAGGATTTTTTCAAACTCATGAATAACAGTGTTTTCGGGAAGACCATGGAAAATCTGCGTAAGCGAGTGGATATTCAGCTCGTTCACCAGAAGAAAAGGCTCTTAAAGCTTTCGGCTAAACCTGGTTTCAAAGCGTTCAAGATCTTCAATGAAGATCTTGCTTCTGTAGAGCTTACCAAACAAAAGTTGGTCCTCAATAGACCAATTTATGTGGGGTTTTCCATTTTGGAGCTTTCCAAAGTCTTGATGTATGATTTCCACTATAATTACATCAAGGAAAAGTATGATGATCGCGCCGCTCTCTGCTTTACTGACACAGACTCTTTGTGCTACGACATATCCACCGAGGATGTGTATGTAGACATGATGGAAAGTCAGCATTGCTTTGATTTCAGTGATTACCCCGAAACACATTTTCTTCATAGCAATGTCAACATAAAGGTCTTAGGTAAAATGAAGGATGAATGTCAAGGTCATATCATGCGAGAATTCGTTGGTTTAAAGCCCAAGATGTACAGTTTCATTTACGAGAAGAAAATAGTTCAAAACGAGAACGAATTTATTTGTCAAGAAGAAAAGAAAAGAGCCAAGGGTGTGAGTAAGACAGTCGTGCAATCGAGCATACAACACGAAAACTATAAAAATTGTCTTTTAAAAAAAGAGTCTCAGATGGAGTCGATGGTGACGTTCAGATCATTCAACCACCAAATATACACTGTTGTTCTAAATAAAACCAGTCTGAGCCCCTTTGATGATAAGAGGCATATCCTTAAAGACGGTATTCACACCTTATCTCATGGTCATTATAAGACATAAGATGTATTGTCATTACCATTATCATAGGTTTGTTAAGAAACAGTTTCCGTGTATAGAATAAAAGAGATAAGATGTATTGCACATTGTTATTATTGTAATCATATGTTTGTTATACGATTTGCCCTATGTATAATGCATAATGCTATGTATAAGTCTGTATTACATGTATTCAATGTACACAGAATTGTAAATAAATGCATGAAAAACATGAATATTTTGTTTTATTTGAACATGGTTCAGTAAAGGACTCCCGGGGAGGCCCCGCCGCGGATCTTAGGTTTCCGGAGTCCAAGGTTTCCGGAGCCCAAGGATTCCGGTGACCTTGGATTCCGGAGTTTAAAGACGCCGGGAACTAAGATTCCGGAGTCTATGTATTTCAGAGGAATTGTCGAAGGTGTACAACTTTTTCTAATACTAGTAACGTGTTCACTTACAAAGAATATGCAAATGAAATCACGTGGAAAACCTGATAAAAATAAAAACATGAATCATTTTTGCCATAACGTTGGAGGACGTCAAAGGGTCAACATGTATCCTTGCAATCTGTGCTCAAGAGTATACGTCTGGCCTGATAGTTTAAAAAGGCATGTGAAATATAAACACGGTGTGCAGGAATCTGAAGTGTCACAACAACAACAGCAACAACAACAACAGCAACAACAACAACAAAAACAGCAACAACAACAACAGCTGCCTTTGTTACAACAACAACAACAGCAGCAACAACAACAACAACAACAGCTTCCATTGTTACAACAGCAACAACAACAACAGCAGCAACAACAACAACAGCAACAACAACAACAGCAGCAGCAACAGGAGTTTATGTTTCAACATCCTTTTACGGCTAATGTATCTGGACCCACCTGCTCCGGCAAGACATATTTTGTAAAAACGTTGTTGCAACATTGTATGAGCAAGATTTCCCCTCCTCCCGAGAGAATCTTGTGGCTCTATAAGCGATGGCAACCCTTGTATGACATCATCAAGGGAACTGTGTATCCCTCAGTCGAATTTATACAGGGCATTCCATTAGATTTGGAGCAAGATTCCTTCATTCACCCTGGAACGAGGAATCTCGTGATTCTAGACGATCTCATGTCGACAGCGGCCAAAGATTCTAGAATCAACGAGTTGTTTACAGAGGGTAGTCATCATAGAAATTTGTCAGTCGTGGCTATCAATCAAAATCTGTACTATAACAAAGATCCCACCCAGAGACGTAATTGCCACTATCTGGTCCTGTTTAACAATCCTGTGGACAGACAGCAAGTCATGATTTTGGCTAGACAGATGTATCCCGAAAATCCTCAACACTTGCTGAGACATTTTAAAGAAGCCATTTCCAAGCCTTATGGATACCTACTGATCGACTTGAAGCCAACCACACCCGAACATCTGCGCCTGCGCACAAGCGTCTTGAATTCTATAAAATCGCAAGCTTCAGATACTATCTCTCATACACACCACGACACGCCTAGCATTCAGACGTATTCAGAGCTAGACCAATCAACAACCTCTAACTCTGCACAGCATTCTTCAGCTGATCAATTGCAATTCTTAGAAACAGCACCTACCCCCGACCTAGACGAGATGCCTTCCTGTGACGATTGTGGTCTTGTGTTCGAAAACATGCATGACCTCCAGAGACACGTTAAAAGATGGTGTCCCGAAAATGTTTCCCTTAAAAGAAAGAGAGACGATGTGGAAATAGAGGAGGGCCAACCACCTGCAAAATGGATCCCATTCGAACCAATTGAGAAGGAAGAAGATGAAGATAACCGCGAACATGAAGTTTTTGACGTTCTCATGGGTAAAGCCAAAGAGAACAACGAAACGGAATGGGATCAAAAGTATGATAAATACATCAAAGAGGGATTAACCCAGGAAGATGCCAGAACAAAAACCGAGGAAAAGTTGAAGTCAAAAGACTTACAAGCGTTCCATAAAAACTATGCCACCCTAATCCAATACATTCTACAATTAAAACACGGTTCCATTCATTCCACTATCATGGACGATGTAGCCGAGTTCCTTTCTGAGGGTTACAGTGAACGTATGTCCATCAGAATGGCTCTTAATAAAAATCGTCATCTCCTCGATGAAATGTGGGACGACGAAAGTGAGATGGAAACTGACGATGAGGACGACAGTAAAACAGAGAGTGAAGCATCCGAAGAAAATGCCTAATTAACTTTTGAGAGAAAAACAGTTTTAAATTACTCTGCTTTATTAATACTCGATGTAAGACTAAACAATGTAACTCAATTAATTGCATTTGAAAACTGATGCATACGTTTTATATTCATTTTCTTAAGCATTTCTATAAAATGACTGTATCTTATGTAAACTTACATCAATAAAATATAAAAGTACATCAGATGTGTTGTTTTATGTGACATAAAATTATTTCGTGATTATGTGACTTAAGCAGTATATATTTGTTAGAGGATCACATGTATGACCCATTTCTCAGTTGTCAGTCAAGAAAGTAACATGTCTTGGGAGGATTATCTCAAGCAAATTTATTACAACCCTGTTAATGCTGGAAGTTTTTCGGGACCGGACAAACTGTACCGATATGTACGCAAACAAGGAAAATATGTCCTGAGCAAGTACAAGATCAGGAAATGGTTACAGAGGCAAGAAGCATACAGTCTACAGAGACCTATTCGAAGGAATTTCAAAAGAAATAAAGTCATCACCCTTGGCATTGATGATCAGTGGGATGCGGATCTCATGGACATGTCCAAATATGCCAAGCAAAACGATGGGGTTACGTTTGTCCTCATTGCTATAGATATTTTTTCCAAGTTTCTGTGGATGCGGCCTCTAAAGGACAAAAAAGGTCAAAGCGTCACTTCAGCCTTTGCAGACATACTTCAAGAAGGTCGACGTCCGACACGAATACGTACAGACAAAGGACAGGAATTCCGATCCCGAACCTTTAACGCTCTTTTGAATGCAGGCACGTAGTATCAGGGGGGGCCAGGGGGGGCCTGGCCCCCCCCCCCACTTTTTTTGACATAAAATGTTTTTCTTCATTGTAAATATATATTAATGGAGCTTAACTTAACGGTAAGTCAGTGTAGCTCGCAAAAGAAATCAAAGTTACTGCTCAAGGTCATAAAAATACATTACACGTCATGTACGCACTATAATGATTTATGATATCAACGTACAAACTATCAAATTAGTATTATAATTTCCTTAATTGCCTAGGTAGATCGTTCTTACTCTTTTTCGCACTTGATCAACGAGTAGTGAAATCGACTTGTCGTGTTCTCTTCAGTTATCAATATACTTTAGCGTTATTTGCAGAAGCGTTCATCGATTGCTATTAAAATCAAAAGCATTGAATTACAAATTAAGCTTTAATACTGAAGCAAACTAAGTCCGAGAGTTTGTTATTTTAAGAAGGGTTTGTTCTATAGTTTAATTGTAAGGTTTAGGGTTTATCATTATTATTACTATTTTTAGAAACAAAGGTTGGTATCAATAAATAGTTATGGAGGACTTGCGTCAAAATATGATGAAAAATGAAACGGAAGCTATCCGTAAATTTAGATTAGATCAAGGAAAGGTTTTAGAAAATAGCATTGATTTTGATTCTTTCGGAAAACATGTCCAAACCGACAATTTGGCAACTTCGCTGATTCCTGAAGACATAGAGAGCCTTTCCCCTGGATCACATGTAGGAGTGAAAACATCTGGAGATAGAAATTGTCTTTATAATGCTGCATCTCTTTTTTTTGTGTGGAAATGAGTCCCTAAATGGTTGCCTCAGACTCTTGACAGCAAGTGAACTCTTTTTAAACGCCGACCACTACACATTTAATCAGAGAAAGGTCATTGATCTTATGAAGAGGGCAAATATAGATGAGGTGGAATTTGTGGACATGTTGCTGTCTGTGGACACTGTTGAAGAATTTCAGCAGCATAAAAATCTGACTAAGGCCATACAAACGGAAGCAATAAAAACTGTTATGGATCGATCTTGGAGTGGGATACTCCAACTTATGGCTTTAGCTGAAATTCTGCAGAAATTTTGCAGTGTAGTGTCAATCTATCCAGCTGTAAATTATAATCTAAGACCTATATTAAATGGAAGAATCTACACCAGAGACCACTGTGCTAACCACACGCATACACTTTATATGTTGTGGAGTCGAGACGGGGTATTAGAGAATACCCATGGGTCTATGTACCAACCAAACCATTTTGTTCCCCTTTATCCGCAAAATTCATCCAAAAGAAAGGAGTTTGAGAACAAAGAATGGGTAACAGTTACTAAAAAGAAAAAGAAACAGCTGTCAGTTTTGTCATTTTTTGAACCAAAAGAGAAGCAAAAAGGTGATTGCAAAAATAAAAGGGCAGCTGTGAGTGTTACGGAGGAGGTAAGTCAAGATGGTCCTGGTTCTTCAGTACAGTTTGAGGTTGACACAGGTAAGGAAGGGGAGCATATTGATATGAAACATGATGTTGTTTCTACTGGGGCGTCTGGGTCACAATCTGAAAATTCAAATCAAATAGAAACGGATCAAGGACAGGGTTTTGATAAACAAATCCCTGACACATCAACAGAGGATATACAAGTCCTTCACACGGATCCAACGCTAGAATGGGATGTTCCTGTTGTTACAAATGAACCAAATCAACCGAAGAAAACTTTCCCAGTATCAATAATTGGAAAAAGAAAGAGGTCCTTTGTCTATAGTTGGTTTAGCACATGGCCTTGGATTCATTATGAGGAGAATACAGACAAGGCTTTTTGTTTTGTTTGCGTTACAGCATATAAGGAACACAAATTGGCAAATTTGTGTAAAGAAAAGGCTTTTATTTCTGAAGGATATAGAAACTGGAAAAAAGCCACTGTAAGGTTCAAAGAACATGATAGCTCCCAATGTCACAAGGAAGCTGTTGAACGTGTTGATACACTCCCAAAGTCAACGAAAGATATTGGGGAATCTTTATCAGAGCAACACCAGAATCAGAAAGAAGAAAACAGGATGTACTTGATCAAAGTATTGTCTAGCATCAAATTTCTTGCTCGTCAAGGTCTTGCTCTTCGTGGTGTTTATGATGGCGTAGATTCCAATTTTGTTCAACTACTTAAATTACTTAGTTTGGATGATCCTAATATGAAAAATTGGATTGGAAAAAAGAAAGATTTTACGTCACCGGAGCTTCAAAATGAATTTCTGAAGATAATGGCTAATGAAATTCTCCGCCAAAAGATTCTTTTGATACAGAAGGCAGAATGGTTTACAATCATGGCTGATGAAACCGTTGATAGCTCAAACAAAGAGCAACTTGTAATTTGTCTTAGATGGGTAGACGAAAATTTTGAGCCAAACGAAACCTTTCTCGGATTATATCATGTTGATGACACAGAGGCATCAACCATCTTCAGAGCCATTAAAGATGTTCTTGGAAGATTCAATTTGTCCTTCGATCGTGTACGAGGTCAGTGTTATGATATGGCAGCAGCTATGGCTGGATCCAAGTCTGGAGTTGCTACTCGGATCAGTGCAATAGAAAAGCGAGCAGTGTATATGCATTGCTATGGCCATGCTCTAAATCTTGCCTGTGGCGATGCGATTAAAGGTTGCAGGACAATTCAAAATGCATTGGAAAATACAAGAGAAATAACAAAGCTTATCAAATTGTCACCTCGAAGAGATGCCATATTTAAAAAAATCAAAAATGCTCTTGAACACACAGACTCCCCAGGCATTCGGGTCCTTTGTCCCACACGTTGGACGGTGAGAGCAGAGGCTCTTTATAGTGTTGTTGAAAATTACGATGTCCTGCAAGATGTATGGGATGAGGCATTAGAGTATGTAAAAGAGCAGGAAATGAGAAGTAGAATTAGGGGCGTGTCACTTTACATGCAGACATTTGACTTTCTCTTTGGTTCTCTTCTCGGAGAAACAATTTTGAGAAATTGTGACAACTTGAGCAAAGCTTTGCAGAAAGAGAGTGTCTCAGCATCTGAAGGGAACAAAATGGCAAGTCTGACAATACAGACTTTGCAGAGCTTAAGGAATGAGGAACATTTTGCTCTCTTCTGGGAGAAGGTTGAACAGAGAAGGCAAGAACTGAAAGTAAATGAGCCATAGCTTCCAAGAAAAAAACGAATTCCCAAACGTCTTGACGAAGGTTCACAATCTTACCACCCAGCATCTGTAGAAGAAAATTATAGGAAATATTATTTTGAGGCCATAGATCGTGCAGTTAATTGCATCAAAGACAGGATGGACCAGCCGGGATTCGCTCTTTATTCCAATCTGGAGAACCTTTTGACCAAGGCATTAAGTGGTCAGAATTATGACAACGAGCTCAATTTTCTGTGTAATTTTTACACAACAGATATCAGTAGAAGAGATCTTGAAACTCAGCTCCAGACTCTTAAAACTGACCTAAAAGTTCGTCCAGGGGAGGCATCAGTTAAAATGATTGTAGATTATTTGGTAGAGGGGAATAAATGGGCTCTGTTTAGTCAAGTAGTGTGCATCATTCGGTTAATACTTGTCATGCCAGCTTCTAATGCTGTCAGTGAGAGGTCATTCAGTAACCTGCGACGAGTGAAATCTTACCTTAGATCAAAAATGTCACAGGAAAGACTCAACCACCTCATGATCCTGCACACATACAAGGAGGAGACGGATGATTTAGATTTAGCTGCCATTGGAAACGAGTTTGTGCAGACGAAAGAGTATAGAAAATTCCTCTTTGGACATTTTTCTGATGAGGATTTTTAAAAAAGTTATGGATCTATATAAAACTTGTATGTAGTAAGGTCGCCGGAGTGGCACAGTGGTGGATCGAGTGTCTGCTCTAGAATCGCGGAGTACACTGTGAAGGATTAATCCTTACGTCGCAGGTTCCAATCCTACTGTAGGAAGCTGAGACCGGTCCTTTAAACGAGACGTATAACCCCCCCCCCCTTTTGGCTTATCTATTTTTTTTTTTGGCTGGCCCCCCACTTTGAAAAACGATGCTACGTGCCTGGAATGATCAAAATATCGAGCATCTATACGCTCAGAACACCGAAGTCAAAGCCAATTATGCAGAGAGGGTGATTAAAACAATCAAAACTAAAATATATAGATTCATCACGTTCAAACAAAACCATCGCTATGTAGATCGCCTCCAAGATTTTGCCATCAATTATAATGCAACGTACCACAGAACTATAGGCATGCCTCCCAAAAATGTGACCAGGTCGAAAGAAACGAACATATGGTGGAAAATGTATTGGCCAAAGACGCCTCCTATAATACCAAAGACAAAGAGAGTGAGGAAACCTTTCAGGTTTAAGATAGGGGATCGTGTGCGGATTAGTCATCTACGAAACGTCTTTACTCGCGAATATGACGAGAAGTGGTCAGGGGAGATTTTCGTCGTTTCCGAGAGACATTTAAGAGGAGGATTGCCCATATACAAACTCAAAGACTATTTAAACGAAGAAATCAAAGGAACTTTTTATCAAAATGAACTGCAAAAAGTGGACGTTCGTGAAGATGACTTGTTTAAAGTAGAAAAAATCATAAAAACAAAAGGCCGAAGAGACAATAAGCAATACCTTGTAAAATGGTTACACTGGCCTTCCAAATTTAATTCATGGGTCAATGCCAATGATGTACAAATTTATAGCTGAATCTTTTCCAAACTGTATACCTAATTTATCATCATAACAACAAGTTTGTGAATGAAATTATTTATCTATAATTAATGCATATGTCCATTAAAATTACATACATGTTATTGTTTTTGCTTTATCTGAACAATAAATGTGAGATTAAAATCAGTTTGCTAGTTGATATTTTCTTTGAATTGAATTTTTATTGGCTAAAAGTTAAAAGGATTCTTTAATCCTAGTCCTTCATTGGACTATTATTTGAAGGTTTTATAAAAAAAAAAATAAAAAATAAAAATTCGTTCGTTTGTCATTAAAGTATTCCTGTAAGATTTAAAGCCTCGTGTACCTTTGATAACCTTTTCACTCGCAAATGTTTCGGTTGACTGATGCCCCATTTAAATGTCTCATTCACCACTGTCCCATTTTTAAACCTCCATTCACATTTTCAATACACCATTAATCGATAGTACAACAGATTTTTACGTCATGGAAAAACCCATAAGGGACCACAAAAAGGCCCTTTGCGTCCCCTTTATTGACTTTATCGTTTTAAGGGTCTCGTCTGATCATGACTATTATTTCTTTTGTTGTATTCAACAATGACCGTCATTTATTCCCATGGCGCTGCGGAATTTCCCATTCTAAATTAAGAAATTGCTTTTGTTCCATTCTTTACCATCCATTCTATGACCTATTGTTTCAAGGTATAATACTCAGGGACGTCATGGAATTATCTCCGCTTTTAACCAATTGTTTTCAATCATTCAAGCATGCAGAGTGATTTTTGTCTCCATGGTGATTGATGATGTCATTGGCTCCACAGCTCCACTGTGGAGCCCCATGTTAAGTATCTGTGCCAGAAAGGGTACTTTTACACTACTGCAAAAGTCCATTAAACAATACAAAATAGGAGCAGAGCAAACCTCCAATACATTAGAGGTGGGATCAAGTGTCATGGAGATGTGAGCATCCCCTGCCGACCGGTCATACCCACCGTAAGCTCCTTATCATGATTGAGAAATAACGAAAAAATCCGTCGACTATTTAGTGTGTAAATAATGGTCTAACAACAAGTATGAAAAATGTCACTCAGCATTTGACATATTGATAAATTGTATTTGCTTGTTTTGAACATATTTTATTGTATTATATATACAATGGGATTAGTTACAAGTTCTTGCAACTTAAAAAATCCTTTCCCTGTAATATATACAATTTAATCATTAGTGATTGAAAAATAACGATTGAAGGTGTTTAGTTATACATATACATGATAAATACAAAATATTTCAAGTCAAGACACTTATTAAAAATTCATAGTTCTTACATTGTGTAAATCTATAATGTTACATTTAAATGATTACAATTTCATACAATGACAACAGTACTTTGGAAAGAAAATATATAACAATAACAAGCAAACATATGAATGGTATTAAATCGATGTTCTTTTCTATATTTACTATATTCAACCAAAATGAATTTGAACAACGTATTGGAGTCCAAAACTTCATAAGAATCCTTACAAACAAAGATACATTGCAGGTTCCAGTAAATGTTCAACCAAGCCTCTTTCTTTACTCCTCACTAAGATATTGACAGTAATGAAGGAAAAACTTCAAGAGTACTGTGCAACAATATATTTCAAGAAGTGGTGTGAATCACATGTGGATACTATAAAATTCCAAAGATTTTTTGGACAATTTGAAATCACAAGATTTTACTAAAATCAGAAGCTTAAAAATTTACGATTTTTCAATTTTATACACCGTTCACGGTAGCCTAGTGGTAGAGCGTTCGCTTCGTGATCGGGAGGCCCGGGTTCGATTCTCGATCGCGGTGCCGCGTCAAACCTAAGACGTAAAAATAGGTAGTGACTGTTCCTTCGCCAAGCGCTCGGCATCAGAAGTGAAAGTCACGGGTCTTTCGGATATGACCTTAAAAACGTAGGTCCCGTGTCACGATAGGCGCTGGCACGATAAAGAACCCTCACTGCTCAATGGCCCTGAGTGCCGAGTATAGGTCTAAATTTGAAGCCCTTCACCGGCATACGGTGACGTCTCCATATGAGTGAAAAATTCTCAAGAGGGACGTTAAACAATATACAATCAATCAATCAA
>PRKT01000119.1:626693-699944 GCA_003671525.1 Saccostrea glomerata
TTTCCTGGCCCAGTGGTTCTTGAGAAGAAGATTTTTAAAGATTTTTCCTATATATTCCTATGTAAAACTTTGATAGGCCATTTTGGCCCCGCCCTACCCCCGGGGGTCATGAATTGAACAAACTTAAATTTACTGTACCTGAGGATGATTCCACATGAGTTTCATCTTTCCTGGCCCAGTGGTTCTTGAGGAGAAGATTTTTTAAAAATGCCAATAATTTTTCTCTAAATCATGATTATCTCCCCTTGAAAAAGGGCGTGGCCCTTCATTTAAAGAAACTTGAATTTCCTTCACCCAAGGATACTTTGTGCCAAGTTTGGTTGAAATTGGCCTAGTGGTTCTTGAGAAGAAGATGAAAATGTGTTTACGACGACGACGACAACAACGACGACAACGACTACAACGACAGACAACGGACAAATTTTGATCAGGACAGACAACGGACAAATTTTGATCAGAAAAGCTCACTTGAGCCTTCGGCTCAGGTGAGCTAACAAGTTCATAAAATACTTCACTAATCATACTTACAGAACATTTTGTAAAAATGTACAAAATAAGTGAAAGAACAGCAAAGTACACTCGAAGCCGTTTCCCGCCAAATCGCTTTGAGAGGTATTCAGGCATTGTATACGTCTGTTGTTAAGTAAAGTAAATCAATGATCTTAATATAAAGGCACAATAAAACACATGAGGGTATTTTTTTTTTACATTGAAATTATTAATTTTATCTGGCGTCTTGTTATTCAATTAGAAAGTAGAACATACCCCACAGGCTATATACACAGGTATAAAAATCCATCCGAGTAACTGAAGCAACAATATTGCCTAGAAAACAGAGAGAACAGTGAAAGAAGCTGCTGATTTTAACAACAAATTTACACATTCATAGCAAAGTCTTGAATATCGACTTTAATAATTGGAGTTTCTATGAAAGTTTGTTAATTAATTTCGGGTGAGCTAAAAAATAATTATCTTGTCTGTGAAGTTATATTGAAGTCAGAGTTTAAAACTCGGGAAAGAATAGAAGTTTCTAATTTACGCTAAGATTGCTTATGGCATAAAAGGTTTATTATGTTGTAAAATTTCCCAAGTATGAACTCTTAAAATATGTTTCTACAAAATAACGTTGCATAGGTTCTCTTTGTCAGATTTCTTTATGGATGATAAAATTTGAAAAATCATGTAGTATCACAAGAATGAGTGATTAGTCTTGGTCCAAGTCAGAGAGGTGACAGTGTACGTACATTGAATTCCCAGGCACCGACACTGATCCCATTGCCTGCTCCGGATCCTGCAAGTCCAATGAAATGTTCTGTTCCAATGTTACTCACAAACAACGAAGCACCTACCTAGAAGTATGCCATAAATACTCACAGTAGTTAAAATATAATATCTTGTAATAATTATTAAGATATGTAAGGAGTTGCAATGCGTTTATGCAATTAATTACTTACAGGTAACCAAAGCATTGACCTTCCCGCCAAGAAATAACCGCCAACTGTTTGTCTGTTTGCTCTGTACATTGCCTACAAATAAAGGATAAACAATAAAATGTAGTTTACTTTTAAGTGAAAAAAAGGGGAAAAAATGAGAAGTAGATTGATGTTTTAATTAGAATTGTTTACAGACTACTTTTAGTACACATCAAATATATATATCAATGTCTATCAAAATTGACTTTTATTTGACTGATAGTATCTTTACTTTGAAGATTGCTTATTTACCCCTTAATTTTGTCCTCCAAAATTTTGTGGTAAGAGAAATAACACTGTTCTTCAAATAAAACCCCTTTGGGGTACAATACTTACAAATCCCCCAACAATGATGATGACAATGAAGTATGCAATGACAACTCCTATATCACCCCCACTTAGGCCAGTGTCCGTATGGAGATTGTAATTTGCTTTGAAATTATAGTACGCTTCGCTCTTGTCCCCCATGATGTCTTTCTTTGTCTCTGTGAAAATATAAATCAAGACATCATATTCTGTAAAATCATACCAATAATTCTTTTTAAATAAAAATATGATAAATGACATCCTACCACTTTTTGAAAATGAAAAGCTGGTTATGTAGACCGTCGGTTATTTTAAACTCAAATTTTCTGGGTTTTTTTTTTTGTTAGACTATTCGTCTATGTCCAGGTTTTATTGTGATATTATTTGCGAAGAGTCAACAAAATTATGCAATATCAACATACACTTCAATAAGAATTTTGATTAAAAGGCACCTGCCTCTTCTTTTTTTTTATTTCAGAATCTACAGTTTTGAATATAGATTTGTTAGATCAGATATATATTTTTTTAAATGTCTGCAGATGATTTAAATGTTAATTATTCTTAAACAAAGTGAAGCATTTTTTGCCTTGTATGAAAGACATGAAAAAGTATTACAACAAAAAATAACAATTACAAAAAGATGACTTCCTTGCAGGTACAAATGTTCTTTGAAAAAAAATATTGTTAAAAGCAACTTGTGTACAAAGAATAATTTCACCTAAAAGTAAAGTCTTTTAATTCTATTCATTTTCAATCATCGAGTCGCATATTCATATTATCAATGCAAATTAATTCATACATAAAAACTTAAGAATAGCTCATTAAGCTGTTTATAATAATTAGCTACAAATGAGACGCTTCATTTAAAAGAGTGCCACGTTTTTGCCAAAGTTGCACGTTTTCTTTGATTTTACACATATTGAACATTGGTTTCCAGTTCCTTTCAAAGGTATTTAAAAATACCGTGGTGTATATTAGCATTAGTTGCTTCTATTCAAATGTCGACTTGAAAAATCCGATTGAGTTTGAAATAAAAGCAATTAAAAAATCTGAAAATCTGTCTCCAGTTAGGATATTTTACAAAAAGACAGGAGGTAACGGTATCCTTATATGAAAACTTTATCATAAACGTGATGACTTAAACTGTTCAAACGTTTACTTTACTTACCTAATATAGAACCATTCACCCTCATCACCTGCGTTTGGTGTATATGTCTCTCAGTTGATTCGATACACAAGAGAATGTTTTACGTATGAACAATTCTTAAAAAGCAAGCTATTGACAAACAATTTGATGAAACAAGGATTACAACAGTCTTGTTTGAAGTTATCATTTCGCAACTTTTATGATCGATTACCTTGTCAACGAATGAATCTATTTTTAAGTCAAATGATAAAAGGCCTTTGAATACTAATTATAAGGACAATGTAAACACACTAAATTGTCCAACGGATATTTCCGTAGTTCTTGAGTTTTTCTTCATCATGACAAGGACTACACTGCGGATGTGTCCGTCTGCTTGGGATGCTCCCTCTTCCGTGGCATCCAATTTTTTTTTATGTCTGTGTTTGTTCTGCCAATGATTTGTATTGTAAAGAGGGACCTTTAGGTTGAGTACTTTTAGTTATCTCCATATTTTATAAACTAGATGCATATACACGTAGATTGACTTTCTATTTTGTTGTTGGATAGTTAAAAAATGTTATTTTTTGCACATGCTTTGTTATTGCTAAAATGCATTTTCGTTAAATAGATTATATTCTCCTTAAAATCCTATACTTTCATATGTTTTTCCTCCATGACACGTAATCCAACCTCTGATGTTTTCATAACTCTTATGTTTGCTCTGATCACAGTTTTTGTTGTTTATTTGTTTTACTGTTGTAATTATTTACCTTTTATTCAATGCAAAATATTTTAAAATAAAATAGTAATCCTTTGTTTAATTTCTTTTTATGTTTTTAATGTATTCTTTATGGTTTATTTTTTATATGATAACATAATATGAGATTCGGTGTATTTGAAGAAAAAGTCATATTATATGTTACTGTAGTATTATTTTTTTTTTGCATATAAATATGACGACTTAAGATGGTTTAAAAGGAAAACTTTTCGAAAAAAATATTTAGGTAATTTATTCGGGTAAATTTACTTTACACCTCTCAGTTGAAAAAAAAACATTGAAAATTTTCATGTCTTCGGGACCTCATCAAAATGAAATTTAAATTTACTTTTCACGACATCACAGGTTCTTGAGACTGTTAAAACAACCCGTTTTATTTGCTTAGTAAAAGACCAAACAATGCTATGGTGTTTATTTCGTCAAGAAATTGTTTACAAATGCTCGTGTTTCAACATCCTTACTTGAAATAACTTTCAATGTGTTTCAAAACCGTTTCAAACGGTGATGAAACCTAGGTTTTCTGAATTTTCAGTTTTCTGTGATTTCGTTTATAAAACTCTTTTCAATGCCTTTTTGACACATTTTAGTAAGATAACATTGACAAATTAAATCAATAATATATCTTTTTGTACTTTTTATGCAATGCATGTTAAGTTATAATAACCTAGTTACCACAAGGATTGACAATACTCTCATTGGGGAATAAGGATGTGCATCAAGTGCAATAACTTATCTACAATCTTTTCGAGACATTTAATATTGCAAAAAAAGTTGGTCTGAAAAAAATCGGTCTAGGAGCCACATTTTCACGACTAACTATTACATGCAATGAAAATTGTTAACCTCGGTGAATTTTCAGGTAAGAGATTTTTGGCTCTAGGACATGAAATTAAAAGTAAAATCAATGCAAATTTAAGGCCATTTAATAAATGTATTCATTTCACCACTAGGAATAGTGAACTACATAGATCTCTTAGATTAAAGATAGTAATTGTCACAATACATTCAATTGTCGAGAGACAGATGCATGACTTCTGTGTTTGAGAATTAATTAAAAGTACATGTATTCGAAATGGGCTGATACAGATAAAGTTAGAATATGACATGTATATGCAAAAAGGCATTATAAACTTGTATACAGTAATATAACAAGTTTGTTAGTAACATCTAGAATACCTTACCTTTATTATAGTCCTAATTTCTATGCTTAGAGTAGCCCCCTTTCTTTGTTCTGTTTACATGAAATGAAGTAGAGCATATCAACTGGAGGTTGGATAAACCGTCAGGTTCATAAATGTATGCAATAGGTAGTGGGGTCTCCACCGTTTTAAACCCCATCCCTCACGAAATAGTCCTTGTACGTGTGTCTGACTAGAGAAAGAATGGAAAATAAACGCATGGTAAGCGCGTTTTTAACAAATAAAAGAATCATAAATTAAAAACTCTTAAAATTAATAATGTTATATTGATGTTAGTTTGTAAAATTTTGCGCATGTGATGTCAATTATTGCACTTGAATACTGCTTTTGTACATTTGGTCAAATATAGATAATGCTTAAAGATAATTGCCACTTGCTTATTATAGGCCTGAACACTCATTATTAATGAAGGAAAGTCCACGAAATAACTACATGTAAGACAATTAGTAGTGTATGTATCAAGAGTAAAAAAATGGTAAAATTTGATTCATGCTTAAATATACATTCTATCAGAAGTTATTATCTAGAATTAACTGTAAAACAAATCAAACTAAAGCAGTATATTAATTGTTCCCAAGATTAATAAAGGGACTATTATAATAGTAATAGAGAGTCATTAGTATGTTAAGTATGAAGCAATTACAGAGTACTGTTACACTGTTAAAAAATCTTTTCCACTGAGGCAAAAAAATGAACTAAATATTGCGCATTTTGACATTTCTCTAATGTTTAGAACACTATAGAGTAAGAGGTCTGAAGTCAAAGTATTCAGGTTACCTAAAGAAATTTTAAATATCATTCAATTTTTATAGCTTGATAATCTGAACAAGATGGAATAAATTATCCGCCAACACTATATCTGTTGTTATTTCTATACCTTTGTTTTTTTTTCAGAATTTTTCATTTTTAAATCAACATAGTATTGCTTATACAGACCTAAAATATAAAATAAAATGTATTTCTTTTATTCGAACAGGAATTTAAAGTTATAGGTATTGCAGGAAAAAAATATATAAACAGTTTAAGCAGGATATTTTTCTTCTCTGCAACAGTTGTAACGTAAATTCACATTTTAACAAACAATGACACATTTTTTGGCTTAGCTTATATCAAACATTTATTGTGCATAATCTTATGATAAATATTCAAAAGTTTAATTATTGTTATTGTATTTTTTAAGATTAAAGGAAGCACGCTTACCAGATAATGTAGTCATCACCTATTGTCATATGAAACACACGTTACGCAAAACTTTCATAAAAAAAATTCCTCTTGCTGGGGACTTCAATTCGATATTAAGATATACATGTAACGACGACATATTGTCATTAAAACAATATTAATTTATCATTTCTTTTGAACCTGTGTTTATCTTTGAATTTCAAATAAAAGATAGATAAGAGGCTGATCATACTTTTATACTTTAATTATAACAAATGTTACAGTGTGTTATTATAGTATTTTTTATATTTTACTGAATTTTTTTGGAAAATTCATAGGTATGAAAACACCTATGTTATACATGTAATTTAATACTGTTTCTTATTACTTGGATCTTTAGGTCAAAGCCACTTGTTTATGGCAAACTAAGAACGAAACTTTATCCTACACTTCATTTATGAAATACTGAGTTAACAACAATTTTCAGGCTCAAAAGTTCATTAAATAATACAAAATAAGAGCAAAGCAAACACGTACTTACAAAACATCAGAGGTGGGATCAGGTACCATGAGGAGTGAGAATGCCTTGTCCAGCGATCATACACACGTTGTGCTTTTTATCATGATCGAGAAATAACGGGGAAAAACTTCGACAATTCAGTGTATGTATAATAACCTAACAATTGGTCATTGTATCGACCACAGAACTTACAAATTGATAACTTTAAACGAGACTGCTGATATTTTTGATTTCAGCAACTTGTTTGTCAATAACTTCCCTCGTTAAAGGAATTGTTCAAACGTATAGCATGCTCTTGCGTATCGAATCAACTAGGTGATATAAACCACGTATGCAGGTGATGAAGGTATTTTGCTGCAAAAGTAAGGGAAGTTGACGATTGAAGAGTCAAAAGTCATTTCTTTTGTCAGAAAGCTTGGTTGTTGGATTACCATTAACATCTTTTCAATTAAAATATGAAACAGGTGTGTCAGATGTGGTATCTTTTATTCCAAGCTCATTGAGATAAATTGCATCGATACAAGAGTAGAAATAACCATTGTTGATTGACAATACGTCTTGCTATATCTAAATGCCGAGTTGAAGGCCACATCAAATATTTTCTTCTTTTCACGTATAAGATTTTGGACAAATTGTGCTTCATATAAATACAAAAAAAGGTTTGCTAATAACGGGGCACGATTGGTAATAATTCGATTTCCAAGTCTCCAAAATCCATGTAGATATTGTTAATCAAAAACTCGAGCATCGTTATATTATCAACTTTCGAGTACTTATGTGTACAATCAGAATGTTTTTTACAAAATAATGTTGTAAATGACCAATTAAAAGATGAATAAATTTACGAGTTTCATTTTTTTTGTTTTTTGGAAAAAGCAGCTGTCAATGTTATAAAAAAGCCTGGATAGTATTGATAGTTGGGAATGTTTGCTTATAAAGGTGAAAAGTCGTAAGTTTAATGTTGTTGATTTTGTAACATTTTATGCTTTCAAATTTTTTTTTTCAAAAGTTCCTTAAAAATTTAAGTATCCACATCTGATTTACACCACTTCTCGAATATATTCTTGCGCAGTATTCCTGAAGTTTCTCCTTCACTACTGTTAATAATTGAGTTAAGTAGTAAAGAAAGAGATTTGGTAGAACATTTACTGGGACCTGCTTATATATATATTTTTTGTACGGATTTTAATGAAATTTTTGAATCCAATATAGATATGGTATTTCAAATTCATTCTAGTTGTTGGGAATATTAAAAATATTCAAATTTGACATATGGTTCTGAAGAATTTCCTCCTAAGAAAGGGAGCTATATGAGTTAGTTGGATTACAACTAATCTTGTGACATTATTCCATACCATATGCGTATGAAGTTTGTGTCACCCAGTTGATTCTTACCTCTAAAACGATGCAAGCTATTGTCAAAATATTTGATAAAACAATGATAAAAGATCGACATCTGGCAATTTTCAAATAGATATGATGGGCTTGCTATAGGAAATGTAGTCTATCTGAATCGTTTCATACAAATTGTAAAGCCATTATTTTCACACCAAATTGTCTGCGTCTATTTTAATTTGTAAGATCAAGATGGGGAGCAAACAATGGATATGAACGATCTAAAAGGGATGCGAACTATACTCTTCGTGGCACCTGATCCCACCTCTGATGTTTTTCGAAGTCTGTGTTTATTCTGTTTCAGATTGTATTGGTCCAATACAAATGTACTTCGAGGTTGATAACTGTTTTTTTTTTCTACAAGTATCTGATTAATTCAGATTGACAATTTCAAAGATCGTGGGAATAAAAACATGTAAGAAAACACTTGCTGTGGCCTTCAATTCAACATTTAGATATATTGACGACGTATTGTCAATTATGGTAATTTCCATTCCTATGTCGATACGAATGATCCTGGTGAGTTTGAGATAAAAGATACCACATAGTCTGACACATTTGTTTTGTACTTGGATATTTTACTTGAAAAAGACGTTAATGGTAATCAAACAACAAATCTCTATGATAAACGTGATAACTTTAATGCCCTGTTCACACGGAGAGTTTAATTCGAATTAAACGTAAGTTTGCTGCGAATTAGCTTCGCTTAGCGTTCACACGGAGAATTTATGCGAATTAGTTTAATTCGAATTAATTTACTGCGCATTAAATTACTTCGCATTAACTCCGTGTGAACGCTAAGCAAAGCTAATTCGAATTAAATTTTGAGGCATGCGTAGTCGCAAAATTAAGTCAAATGCCACATGTTAATAGTCAGTTTTAAGTACTTTTGCTATTTTTGAGTGAAAAACTAAAGAAAAAAAATGTTAATCACTTAAATTTGTGTACAGACACTTTTTGCATTATGTCAAATGCATCTGCTTCTGCATAAGGTGACGTGATTTAAAAAATGACGTCACAATAGCCTTATTGACGCCTGACTGAAGAAGTAAAATTAATTCGCATTAGTTTACTTCGCATTAGCTGTCGTGTGAACGCAATTTAATTCGCATTAGTTTGATTCGCATTAGTTTACTTCGAATTAATTTACTGCGAATTAAAATTGTCGTGTGAACAGGGCATAACATTTCAATCGTCAACTTCCCTTACTTTTGCAGCAAAATACCTTCATCGCCTGCATACAGAGTTTATATCTCTCTCATTTGATTCGATACGCAAGAGCATGCTCTACGTATGAACAATTTCTAAAACGAGGTAAAATATTGACAAAGAAGTTGATGAAACAAGAAGATCAGCAGTCTCGGTTAAAGTCATCATTTCGTAAGTTCTATGGTCGATACAATGACCTTGTCAGCAAATACAATTTATCATTGAGTCAAATGCTGACTGACGTTTTTCATACTAATTATCAGTCTATTATTTATACACTGAATTGACGTCGGATTTTCCGTTATTTCACGATCATGACAAGGATCACACGGAGGGTGTAACCGTTCTACTGCGGATGAACACTCCTCCATCAGATCTGAATCCGTTGTACTTGTACCGATTTTCAAATGAGTCACCGATAAGGTATAAACCAATTGAACATATATTATTTAAATAAACTGAAACCATACGTTATGGAATTAAAAATAGGTGTTATTCATTTGAACCTATATGTAAATATTTTACCTTTCATAGAACACTGATTCTTCAATAAATGAGTAACTCGTTATTTTTAAAATCTTGCGATTTTTCATCAACAAAACTACTTTGTTTAAAATCCCTGTTTCTTCACATATTTACTAGAACTCTGAAGTAGATATCAAAAGTATGATGGAGATCCTCACTGACATGACAATATTTAAGGAGTTATCAGAAACCAAGTCTTCCAACAAACTATTAAAATTTTGATGGTCATTGAGTAAGCTCCTATATAAGCCGAGCTATGAAGCGGAATTCATTTAAAACTTCTACATGAGAACACTAACCGTAGCCTTCAAGAGCAAAAGAAGAAAGCTAAATACAGAATAGTTCAAAATGAATTCACTTTCAAGCATTATTGAACATGTTGAAAGGATAAGATCTGTAGAGTATAAAAGAGCAAAACGTCAATAACAGAAAGAATTGTCCCCGCAGTGAATAGAATGTATGAAAAAAGGTACTCTACTAAAAATAGATGTCAGAAGAAAATGTGATGACCACTGGATGACTCGACATGAAGAAAAATTCAGTGTAAGGAGAAATGCATAAACCCTAATCGTACTCAAACCTTGCTCAAGACTGAGTATTGAACAATATGAAAACACCATATGCATGTGATAGCGGGATACTACAGCTAGTATAACTGCTATATAAGGAAGTTGACTATGGAAAAGTTGAAATCATCTCGATTGTCATACAGTTTAGTTGTAAGTGTCGAATCGACATATGAATTAAAGGTAACTATTGTAAATTAATTATACATCACCAATACATCTAATTGTCAAGTTTAAGGCCATATCAAGTTTCTTCGCATTTAGAATTTTTCGAATAAATTCTATTTCATAGGAATATTTAAGGAAGAAAACAGGTCAGTTAAATGTATTTAAGGCGCACAATTAGTACCAATAGGCATTTCAACAGTTGATGGAAGACCTGGTATTCGAAGACTACGAAAATATTGTCAAGGTGGAATTATAGCAACGCTTATAGACATCAACATGTGTACTTGTGTGAAGTAAGAGTGTAATCTATATGTATACGTTTAATTCTTTGATCACCCACTACGTAATAAAAACGGAAGGGTAGATTAGCTCCCTTACTTAGGAGGAAATTCCTCAAAATCAAATGTCAGATTTGAATATATTTAATATTCCAAACTACCAAAATGAATTGGAGTTACCATATCTATAATTGGATTCCGAAGCTTCATAAAAATCCTTACAAAGATACATAGCAAGTATATGTTCTACCAAGCCTCTTCCTTTACTCATCACTAAAATATTAACAGTATTGAAGGAGAAAAATTCAGGAATACTGTGCAACAATATATTCGAGAAGTGGTGTAAATCAGATGTGCATACTTAAAAATTCTAAGTAACTTTTGGAAAATTTTGAAATCACAAAAATTCACCAAAATCAACAGCCTTAAAACTTACGTCGTTTGAGCTTTATATACAAACACTCCTTGCGATAAATTAAAGTCCAGAATTTGTCATTGACAGCTGCTTTTTCAAAACAAATGGAACTAGTAAATTTACTCACCTTGTTATTGGTCATTGGCAAAATTAATTTGTTAAAAAAGATTGTGATTGTACACACAAGTTCGAAAGTTGATGTCAAGAAGATGTTTTAGTTTATGCTTGACAATATCTTTGTGATTTTTGGAATTCCCATGGATACCAATTTCGGCCCGTTATTAGCAGACCCATTTTTGTATTCTTATGAAGCAGAATTTGTCCAAAATCTTATACGTGAAAAGAAGATAACACTTGCTTGGCCCTCAACTCAACATTTAGATATAGCAAGACGTATTGTCAATTAACAATGGCTATTTCCATTTTTATGTCGATACAATATATCCCAGAGAGCTTGAAAGAAAAGATACCACAGAATCCGACAAACCTGTTTCATATTTAGATTTTTTACTTTAAAAAAGACGTTAATGGTAATGTAACAATCATGCTATACATTTATGACAAACAAGATGACTTTAACTTTTCAATTGTCAACTTCCCTTACTTATGCAGCAATATACCAACCTTCATCGCCTACATAAGGGTTTATATCTCTCAGTTGATTCCATATGCAAGAGCATGTTCTACATATGAACGATTTTTAAAATGATGCAAGTTATTGACAAACAAGTTGCAGAAACTGATAGAAACAAGACTATCAGTAGTCAGTAATTAAATCAAATGATGACTGACGATTTTTATACCAATTGTTAGACCATTATATGCACACTGAATTGTCGAACCCCCCCCCCCCCCCCCCCCCCCCTCATTATTTCCCGATCATGACAAGGCACACACGGTGGGTGTGACTGGTCGGCAGGGGATGCTTACTCCTCCCTGGCACCTGATCCCACCTCAAACGTTTTGGAGGCCTGTGTTTGCTCTGCTCCCTTTTTTGTATTGTTTTATGGATTTTTGAGATTGAATACTGTTTGTTATCTCCATATATTTCATGATTCAAATTTTGCCTTTTAAATTTTTTGAACATTTCTTTAATATACTATAGTGTTTGGATCTGTTTTAAGAATTTGTTTGTTGTCAACTACATAACTCTGCATGTTTTGCTGGAATGTAACTCTCAGGTTATAACATTGTCGTGATTGAAAGACAGTAAGAAAATTCAGTCACTCTTAACACTGCCTCTACCAACAAATATTTGCCTTTAGCTTTTATTTTTCAAACAGAGAAAATGATTTTTTTTTATAATACTGTAACATTTAATACGAATGTAATGATTCTCATTTTTGCTTTAAATGTGTAAGTATTCCAGAAAAAAATGAAGAAAAAAAAACTGGATTATTTTTATAGTTTATTTTGATATTTTTCACCATGAATAAACTGTGTTTTTTAAAACAAGCAAATAACAACCCTACCTGCGGTACATCATGATGAGTTAACAATTATTTTGTTCAACTCCACAACAGATCATGACATACAATCAACTTAGCACTGGTATACTCTCAGAAAAACAATAAATTAGTATTTGTACATAAATAATCACAAGAATTACATAAAATAAAGTCAAAAAAATAACTTAAAATGCTATTTGCAGTGAAATATTTGCAGATCAATTTCTGATAACTAAAACCTGAGCATTTTTTGTATTTAATGCATGCATGCATATGAGAACAATGAAAATGCACCCTAGAAGTATATAATTCTTCTGATTTATTTGAACAAAAGAAGTATCCTGCTAATATTCCTGATCCTTCCTTTATCTAGTCCCACAAACAAATTGACTGTAGAATACAATATAAAATTACTTGAGCAATTTTATCAAAACAGACTGAAAAGTAAATTGCACACAGAGTGAAACTCTGCCATTTAGTCAACTGAGTGATCACTGAAAGGTCAAAATGTGGCTAAGTGATAACAGAGCTGTGGTATTCAGTCAACTTGCAGTAAACTTTCAGTCAGAGCTTTGCTATTTAGTCAAGTTAACTTTCAGGCAAAGCTCTGCTATTCAGTAAATTTTAAGATAAACTGTCAGGCTAAGCTGTACTATTCAGTCAACTTGCTGTAAACTTTCCGACAAAAGCTCAGCTATTCAGCCAACTTGCAGTAACTTTCTGGGATGTTCTGTCATCCAGTCATTTTGCAGTAACCTTTCAGTTCACTAAATGACATGATTTTATCCTGAAGTCTCTAAAAACTAGCAAATACTACGAAACAAAACAATGCTAAATACTCTTTTTTCATGAACACGTCTATGATGACTAATGTTTTTTTAGTTGTCAAGATCCTGAATTCTCATAATAGTACTTGAGGTATTAAGAATTTTTCACTTGGATGTACAATACATGAAAAATATATTACACTGTGACACTGGTTAATTATGCAATACATAAAACAATAGTATTAATACTAATTAGCATTTACTGTACTATTCAACTGATTGTTAATGTTGTTATACATGCTGTAATACTAATTATTATGACATCACTGATGTGTGGCATTGACTTGTTTGTTTTTATGTTTTGTTCATGCCTTTTTTTTTTAATTAAAAGGAAATGCTACAATCATTGATAAAATTAAGCAACAACTTGATAAATAAAATTATGCATATATGTTATGGTTATAAGTTGAAAATATTCTTGTAGTAAATTGACCCACATAATGAATTTCCCTGATTCCTCTTGTTCAAGACTATTATTCTTTGTAACATTTTATATTTGTAGGAAGTTTGCTCTCTCAGTTGAATAAAAAATAAAATTAATGCTAAGAAATATGCATCTTCTAAATACATAAATAATTAAGATAATCAAGTTCTCATTCCATTAATGATTATTCACATTAATTTTGACACTTTATCTCAGTACACCTAAATGATACAATACTACCAGACACAACAAAAAGACTGCATGAAGCAAAATAATGTAGTAAGTACTAAATTGATAAAACAAAAATGATTGTATGAGAATTAATACATCTCGTATTGAATTCAAAAGAATCCATGACAATCAAAAATAGTTAATAAATAAAATACATGTACAATAAAATACATACATGAAAAATAAAAAAAAACCCAATAAATTCGTCATTGAATTAATACATCTGATACTGAATTCAATAGAATTCATTGTAAAAATAGATTTCATTGTAAAAATGCTATCAAAATATACACACAAAAAAGCAACACTAGACCTTTTTGAACCATTCACATTGCTAGACCTCTTATACAGTATTTTTAACTTCAAAACTGACAATATTTGCGAAAAAAGCTGTTACATGATCCCGAGAATTCAACATTAGGTTTGATGCCTTATAGAGCAGGTATCTAAAGGTATTTCAGAATTATCTCTCTTTGTTCATTCTCATAAAGTTAGGAATCGACCCAACACCATTGCTCCAATATTATTAAGGCGGATTTACCTTAACTTTTGGTCAAATTCATCCCTTAGAACTATATTACCAGGTAACCTGTTTCAAAGAAAATTTCTAGCATTAGAAAAAGCTCTAAAATGGTCTACTGAAAGCACCTTGGAGCAAATCAAAAGAATAAACATGAAATAAGCATTTGAACATTCATTAATCATTTTAAACATTATGAATACAAATGCACCAATAGTTTCCAATGATATTAACAGCACTGAAATAACGTTTTTAACTATACTATGCATACATTTCTTAAATATTTTCATATATGTTCAGATCTACAATTCTACACACATTCAATGTTCCTTGTGTAATTTCATTAAACATCACAGGTTTACATGAGATACTATACATGCATCCACACACCCATTTCTTTATAAACCACATTCTCTGTACTATATTTCAGATCTAAAACCCCTCATAATTGTTCCTGATGTAATGGTTTAAACCCATTCACATTAGCATCATGTTATTCACACAAAAAATTGGTCAGTTTGAATCTGAGATATACATTAATTAAAGCCATTTCTCCAATGCAAGAATAAAACTCAGAGAAAATTGACATTTCTAGTAACTTCTTTTAAAAGGTGACAAGCAATATATTTCACATTGAAAAAGTTGAATAACAAGGGAGAGAGGGAGGGAAATAAAATTTCAGATCATACAGAATATCTCATAAGTTGAAATTCAACACATGGCAACTAGTATTGATAATACATACATTCATATAACAGAGAAATGACAACTTTTCTGTAACATGGGACTAGCTTTAAACAAAGACTTGTACTTCTGCTTTTGAAAATCAACAAAGTACTTGAGTTTACACAAACTCCATGGGTGTGTTTTTGTGCATAGTGGAACTTGATGAGAAATATCGATACCATTGTACAATATTTTCACATAGTAAGGGTTAACCTTTTCATAAACATTTCTGTAAATTTCTATGGCAACATGTGACCCTGGGTGTGTGACCTTGACATTGCGGTACCTAAATGATGACATCAAGTATGAAATAAAGGCTCTATCAACAGCATAGATAAACACCTTTTCAAAAACATCTCTTATCATCCTGACATTTCTAAAAAACTCTTGTAACCATGGGAATGTATGCAGATCTGCCAGCTGCTGACATCTTTGATGACTACTGCAGGATTTCATTCCTTTGTCCAATAAAAGCAAGGAGTTCTGGACAATATTGTCTGCAGTAATATTTCTGGATTTTTGAGAAAATGAAGAGCAAACATTTGGGAGGATATTGGAGTAAAAATGGTTAGTTTCACTCTCTGCTTGTGTGTGTTTCATAAAGTGTTGATCATGATAATCAGTCAAATTGGGTTGAAAATTACATCCTAATTTTATCTTTCTTCTTTTAGACACATTAGTGATTGCATTTAACTTTTGAATATTTACATTTTTGAAATGTTTCTGTGGTAACATGCCATGCAAAAATGATATGAGACTTGACAAACTGTCTTTTTTATCCAAAGAATGAATTCTTAAATGTTTAGGGGCAATGTGACTAGCTTCCATATTCCATTTTTCCAAATACAGTGAAAAGTACTGCTTCCCTAACTCGTGAAGCTGATGATGAGCCAAGGGATGCAACTCTTCCTTCTTACAATGAATGCTGCTGTTTGTACTGGGAACATTTTGAAAATTTTCGTAAAGAGCTGTGTTTTTCAGATGATGAACATCAGCTGTGTACTGCGTGCTCTCTGGAACGTTGGCACAGTTTGGGATATTTTCTGACGATGTAATGCCAGGTGTGAGAAGAATGTGGACCTGAACTAAGCTGAATCCTTCTGGTGTAGGATCTACAATGTAATTTAGCATTGATTAACAATTAAACACAATTTTCAAAATATTAGACTGTCCCTAACCATCATACATTTATTACTATATGAACAGGAAGAAAAGAATTTTTGGAAACAGACTTTACAAAAGGGAAAAACATGTACATTCTCACATCAAAGTCAATTTCCATTGTATCTAGGACCATTGAAAACCCTTGTGACCTTGCTATCTTTATTTAGTCCATAACCAGTAGATACAGATAGGGGCTGTTTGGTACATGTTCTGTTCTGTCATCAGCCTGTCAAACAGCTGCCTACATATAACTGTTTATCTGTCAGTTTTATGCTAGGTCAGGTGTCCTTATAATTGTTACAGCAATTTTATACTTACTCTGTACTGGGATTCTTGTGTACCGCTCACTATTCTTGGTTATCAAATCATATTTACACAATATTTACAGACCACTTTTTGACCCTGGTAACACTTTTCGTTGATTAATTAAAAAAGACTCTCATATATTGGTAACCTTTACTTTTATCCATTGACCACTTTTTGACCCTGGTAACCTTTTCGTTGAAATTGATAAAAAAAGACTCTCATATATTGGTAAACTTTACTTTTATCCATTCTTAGTATCATTCTACTGAAATTGAATGGAGAGGCAATACCTTTTTTGAGGGGGGGATCTAAATTGACAGATTAAGACACTTTACATAAAACTCTTCTCAATTTTACTCTGACAGTAGAACTATAAAGCATCTTTAATAATTTATATTTCTTTGTAGAATTTTAAATTACCTTACTTTATTTTCAAAAAGACCTCAGATGGTATAGGAAACAGCACACTAAGGCTTAATTATAATAAGATACCTAAGGTCAAGGACACAGGTGCTAAAGTACATTGTAACCATTGCATGCATTTAACACCATTAAATATGATAGCCAGGTCTCAAATCAGGACAGCTAAAATGCATATTTTTGTCCAACTTTATATGTGCTAATCTATCATCATGATCATCTACCAATGTTTTCCAAGAAAACTTATCTTCAAGAATCTTGTTTTTCCTTGTTAAATAGTTTTTTACCTTATAAATTAATAAAAAAAACATATTTTCTCAGATATCTTAATTATCATCATTAATTAAGGATTTACACTAATGCAGTGTTTTCAAATTGATATCTTATGTTCAGGAAATCATCAAAAAAAAAAAACTTTAGATCCCTGAAAATACAATTCCTGAAATGGAATCAATGTTCTCGTCTTTTCTTGTAAATATTTTAACTCTTTCAACTTTGATATTTAATGTATGTGTGCAGTAAATCACCAACCAGTTGACTAAGCAAAACATATAACTCTCACGCATGCACTGAAATGGAATTTACAAATATCTTCATTTTTTTTGTTTCCTATACCTGTTGATATTTGGCCTGGTGGACGTCCATAACAGTAGTGTTGTAACCAGGATGGCACCAGTGTTTCTGTGTGGACTCTCCTAGAACTGCTCTGGTGCTCTGTCTGTCCTGCACTTCTGATCTGTCTGTGAAAGGTTGGGAGAAATTTCTGTTGGTCTTCAGTTTCATCTGAGGTAGATAGCTTGTAATGGAGGAACAATACACACACTACAAAGAAAAAAGAACCAGTGAAACATTAATGGGTGACACTAGGAAAGAATAGTTTCAACTTTGCCTTAACCAAATCACTTGAAACTAGATATCATTGAGGTGATGGTAATCTCAAAGTGCCCCGTTTGCAGCAAGGAACACAAAAATGAGAGGTAGCTGGCAGAAAAGGTTTTGACCTTGACCCTTAACCTAGAAACTTCAAGGTCACTGCACATCCATTGACCAGTGGCACTCTGTGAGTGAAGTATGAGCCATATTGAATCAAAGAGAGAGAAGATATGCTCTGGAGTAGGATTTTTCTTATGTGCGACTGTAGTAGTCACTTGTTCAATATTAAAGTTGCATGATTTGTTGGTGTAAAAGGCACTTGATTTATATTTGGATGAAGGAATTGTGTGAGGATAAAACTAAAATATATACCCATCCAAACTGAAACTCACATAATTTTATTAGTAAAGGATTCTATTCTTCTTCTAATTGTATCAACATTTTGCATGGCGTCATTGCTGGATGTTTAGGATTCAAAAATATTTAGAAGATTGCATTAATTTTAATGGTTCACAGGGCAAAGAAAAATAGAGACCATAAATTAAATTCACAGTTTATTTTCATCTTTACCCATAGAAGCATTTGGATGCATGGTGCAGTGGTTAAAGCTTTTGCTCCAGAGTGGCAGAGTAAGAAGTTGATCCTTACATTACAAGTGGTTCAAATCCCACTGTGGGATTTGGAGACTGGCCCTTAGACTAGACTGTGTATGAAACAAGGTCCCATATGACACAGTGGGAGCTCGCAGGAAAAGATCCCTCACTGCTCAAAGGCCCTAATGTCTACGTTTGCAGCACTCCACCAACAAGTGGTGATGTATCAATTTCAATGTGAATGAAAAATGTTGACAAATCATATACAAATGCATGACATTCCTGCTCTTTGGTTGCTCTGCATTTTGATGTTCTGCTCTGCATTTTGAAGCAAAATGCAATGTTAAATATTTAAATGAGTAGAAAGTTTTCAATGCTTGGTACTTTATAGTATTAGTAAGTACTACCTTAGGTAAAATATATATTAAATCAATCTGCATTGATCAGGTTTCCATGGATATGGAGTAATGCTGACATAATTGCCCCTAGGACTCATTCTATCGATCAATCTCCTAGCTACCAAACAACTGTTTTACATGACATCAAGCAGAGACAAGTCAAGTTCACTTACCGATAAATATAATCAAAGCATTCATTTCTTTACAAAAAATATATGACTCTTAAATTTTCTTTTAGGAAAGAAACCCATAAAATATGTGGGTGTGCATGTCAACTTTGCCGGAGATACAATCATTGTTACCACCTGGAAGAATTTTTCTAAAAGCAAATTCTAGAAATTGAACGATATGAGGATATTTAATGTATGGACGTGTGTTATAGCACGTACAGTACAAGAGACACTTGTTTTGTCAGCTTATCTATTTTTTTTTTGGTTCCTACTTATGTTTACTTTTAATTTGATGTACCTAGTTTTAAAATGTATTTTCAATAATAAAAGTGAAGAGTTTTAATGCCACTGATATGTGCACAGTAGCTTAATTTTGCTTTTATATTACTAATGAATCAAACCTTAATTCTACATTGTAATTAGCTTCAATTAGTGTTCACACTGAGTTATTGTGAAAAAAATCGATTCGCAGTAAGTTAATCAAAATAAAACTAATTTTCATTAAACTCTCATGATTCAGATCAGGAAGTTATGTTCATCAGAAAATTCTAATTTAACTATTCACATGTGAACAGAGCATTAATTAATTTTCTTCATTACCCTTAATACAAAATACATTAACTTTGATCTATTTCTTTGATATGTTATATGGCAAAGATACATGCTTCCTATAAATGGTAGTCAATTTAATGCGAAATAAATTTTCCTTAAAACTATACAGAATATCAGAATAATCAGCTTATTGATGGCGGCCGCTTTCCGGTAGAAGTACAGTAAATATGCTTTAATGAAGTGCCCGGGGGGGATGATTTTACTTGGTTATAAGTGTAATTCTTAGATATGTTAAGTTATAAGAACAGTTTATCTGTTAAGTTTATACTACTATTTCAAGTCACAGGGAATGAAAATCACTTTATTGAAAGAGTAAGACTTAGCACATTAGCTATAACCGTGTTTTACTGTATTAGAATGGAACTTCCCATAATTTCTTTGGAGGATTTTTCTTGTTCTTGTTATCTGTTAGAATAAGTATAAGTACCAGGTAATTAAACAAGCACTATACAAAAATTTAAGTCTGACACTGCCATAAGTACACATTTTTTTGTCAATTGTGTGAACTTTTGGTGCAATTAGTGTTATGCAAGTATCAAAACACAAAGCCAGGCAGGTAGAACATTCTAAGATAGAAAACTCTTGATCCTTATCTAGCCTTTTTTCTTCAACAAGATTTTTTTTAGTTTATAAGAAACACACAAAGTAAAATATCGTTCCCTTTTTAAGGTTCAAATGTTTACTATTAAGACGATTCATTAATAAGACAATCTTCCTATAGTGAATGATTCAATCAATTAGTTTTTTGACCACAATGGTGAATTTCAAGCCAGTTTACTAACATATTTTGACAAACCTAAGTCGTAACTCATAACAAAACATCATAAGGGATATGATGTCAGATTTCCCCTTCCTCTTCAGCTAACGAAATCTTTTTAAATCAATGTACCCACTACACATTGTGTATCTTATTTAAGATCTTCTTAAATTAATATATGGACTGCATATGTATCTTAAGATCTTCTTAAATTAATGTACGCAGTTTAGACTGAATATGAGTCTTATTTAAGAGGATTATAGTGAAATTATTATTGATTAAAGTTGGCCAAGTTGTCATTCAATGAAATAATGTATCAAATGGCATTGCAGCAGAAAGCAATGCATGAGGACGAAAAAATCGAAACATGCATTTTATACATGAGAATTGTATAATAAGAAAAACATGATGTTTACATTTATTTTCTTGGTTCAAAGGCAAACATGCATTTAGTCATGGACCTGAGAATCAAACTTTACTGTGCTGGCTTCTTACAAAATTTCTAGGTAAATTTTGTTTACCTGCACAGCAGCATTATTTGGTCGATTCCATAAATGTCAAAGACCAAGGAATGCAAATAACATGTGTACCTGTTCCTCCTACACTTGATGTAGTAAAAACTAATGTCAAAGTTGTCCACTCAAACATTTTACAGAGTAGTCCTGGTCCACCGATGATTTTTTATTTTTTTTTACCATTCAGTAACTGTAAGGCCTAAAACATTAGAAATGTTTTTTTTTTTTAAGCATAGAATTGTGAAGGAATTTTTTTTAAATATGAGACCTTTTAATGTATAATTAGACATTCAAGTAGCATGCAAGAATGCAAAAGAAGAATGTATTACCTCATACAATAACATGAGAGATGTTTTGACCTGACGTAAAAAAAACTCTCTAGGGTTTTATCCCGATAGGTAATACATTCTTTATGCACCTCTGTTGCGTTTACAAAAGGATCTTTCAATGCACTGACTGTAAGATGCAGTCCTCAAGCACCTGTGAATTTTTTAATGAGTTCAACAACATTACCTACAGTACTAGATTTTAAAAATATAAATGCAATTTTACAGCACTGCCCTTACACCAGAACTCCTGCCCCAGAGACCATGGATCTCATGATTTTAAGAGGTATTGCTCATCAGTATGCATTTATGTTTGCTTATAAACTGCCAAGATCAAAGAAGACGATTTTTAAATTCAAAAAAATGCATTTTGACCATATTTTCAACCGAGTCCAACCTCAGCACCAAGACCCCTGACTTTATGGCCATAAATTTCACAATTTGGTAGAGGGATCAATACTTATCACAATCATTTTGATGTCTGGGAATATGGATTTTTAAAAAAAGATTCCATTGATTTTGATGCATTTAACACCATCATTCAGGGTCCAAGGATGCAAGCACCATGAAATTTTCAATCCTCATTACCCTTGAATCATTGATGCTTTAAGACAAAATTGGTAGAAAGTGGATGAGCTGTTCCTGAGGAGAAGCTGAAAATGTTCAAATGTTAATGGAAGATGGACAACACATGACAATGGATGAAACACATAGTTAGCAATACCAATTGACCACTGGAGCGACTCAGGTGTCCTTAAAAGTACAAGGGGGTCTGCAGTTGTTCGCCTGTAAGGAGTCTGATGGGGAATACCAGCTTGCCAGGGAATTGCATAATTATAGGTAGGGAAATTCTCCAGCCCCCAGATCTTAGAGACAACCCGGCATTTGAACGAACTTAAAAAAGCCCTCTACTTGAGTATGTTTATTTAATTAATTTTTTTTACAGAGAGAGAGAGGCCAGACCAAATATGATAAAAAAAATTAATAATATGCAATTCATAACTTATTTTGTTTTCATATCAAATCAAGCCATCAGACTTAATTTAAATTAAACTGCTGTGGTTATTATTACTATTTTATTTTTTGTTTGAAAATATTTCCTTAAAATCACATTCTTCTATTCACCACAGGCTTATAGAAGAACAAATGAAGAAGGAAGCAGAGAAAATTCGATATTTTGTATAAGGACAAAGGTACACTTACACAATGATGTAACAGCCACACAAACAAGACCAATGTCTGAGAAGAATCGCTTATTAAAAGTCCATGAATTTTTCTTGTATCCCTGTACGCAAGGCACGTACATCCTCATGAACATACATGGCAAGTTTATGCCCCATATCTTAACACAAACGACACACGTGTTTAGATTTCATCCTGCTAACTCCGTTTAACTCCGTAACCATTCGGATGTATTCGCCAAAAGCCGAATAAGGTCGAGCAAGAAATCAGCCCCCTTGCATCTTGCACCAAAAAGCCTTTTATAACATTTTAAAAATCTATGAAGCAGTTAAAGCTAAAAATTAAATAAAATAGAGACAATATTGAGTAAAAAATAAAAAGTAAACCGCATGGTTAATCATAACTATTTTATTTTCACACACTTTTCCGATCGGGATCGGCATGCTCTGTTTATAGTAGTAAAAAATAAATATTTATTGTCGTCAAGCAAGACAGGGCATGCGCTTTGATTCTCAATCAAGCCTCTCTAGTTTGTGATACTTTTTATTTCGGTGTGTAATATTTATTGATGTATTGTTTTACATAAACTTAAGCATAAATAATTATTTTCTGAGGTGACTTGAAACGCGCACCTGCGAGATGAGAGCCTATTTGAGAGGTCACGATGGAAGTGACCATCAGGTTTTGCCTAAGCTAACGACCGTAGGTTGTGAGGGTTGTGATGTGTTAATAAAGGTACGTGGTTTTATTTTACATCTTGTAACATCAGATTACAACGTTTTTACTTCAAAAGAAAATCACACTTTTAACATTATTTAATTTGATACATTTAATATGATAATGTATACTAGCTTGATTGTTCCATTAATATTAGTACTGCATGTATTACAATGAAATTGGTCCCTAATAACTGTGTATAAATAAAAGAAGGAAAAGATTTCGGAAAATTTTGACATTTTATGATACCAAGATACTGTCTATGGTTCCAGTAAGTATACTTAAATACGTTCATTTTACATATACATTAAATACTGTTAATGTTAAAATACATTAACTATATGTGGGTTATAATTTACAGACTGGTGGTGTTGATATGCAGCATGCAGTTATTGAATACAATGACCAGGAAAATGTATATGTATTAAAGGACCTGAATACTGCACAAGGCACATATGTCAATGACTGTCGCATTCAAAATGCTGCAATAAGATTAGCCCCAGGAGACCAGATAAAATTTGGATACATGGGGACATTATATGAATTTGTAGTCGATAGTCAGCAAAATGTAAGTAACAGTTGATAAATAACAATTGAAAAGTAATTTGATGGCAATTGTCTAGGACTTAAACAATCAACATAATAAACCTATTTGTGCATTCTCATTATACATTATTTAATTATTTCTTTAAGTCTATATATATAGCAGCTAGATGTTAAAACTGTTGTTGATTACATGTAGAACAGTAAAATGTTTATGAGGAACATCTTTTTTTGGGAGAATTCTTGTTAAATTAACACTTATACATGTATATGAGAAAGTTTTATTACAATTTTCAGTATTTTATCAAACATTAAGACAGCACTTAAATTCTGAAAGACAATAGTGTCATCACTTTAATTTCCCGTCAACTTGACAATTTACTCTATTCAGGTCTCCTGTCCACCTGTTCACACTCAGCAAACCTGGAATCAGCCACTGACATTGCTCCAAGAAGTGACCAATGAACAGTCCATGCTAGGCCAAACCCAGCAAATGTCCTACACAGCACAACAAGGGCCAATATTTAACACTGCTTCAACACTGCCATTCCTACAAACTGGCACTGCCACCTTCACCATTCCCTCCACCGTGTGGACCCCCTCAGACCGCAATACTTTACCCCGTCCCCCCATATCCATGAGAGGGAGACCACTTAGTGCGGGGTCAGCTCGCAGAGTCCAGACTGTGGGAGGGACCCCAGTTCCTTCACCTGCTCCATCCATGCCACAAAGTAAGAATAGAGATATTCTGTCCATCTCATTATACAGCATACAAATTTACAATGTGTTTTTGTTGATTTTTATAAAAACCAAAATTTCATGTGGCAGTGTAAACAAAATAAATCATCAATGATACATGTTGATTTAATAGGTATGAGAAATGGTTGGGTAAATGCTAATTCTGGAAGACAACAAGTGAATCAGAATGTAGACATCAGCAAGATCCAAGAAAAGGTCGGTATCAACCTGTATTTTCTACAAATAGCCTCTTAATCCATCATAAGTACAAAAAATATAATCTCTCTTGGAGTATATATCCATAAATTCCCTCTATTCATTTCCATACTTAATGAATTATACTGTAGTAAACACATCATTTAATTGAAAGAAAACCTTCTCTTCAGGAACAAAAAATAATGCAGCTTAATGGTGAAGTAGGAAGGCTAAGAGATGTAGAAATGGAATCGTTCCGTAAAGATGCCTACATCCAAACACTACAGCAGATGGTGCACGATCTGAAATCAAAGTTTGCAGAGCAGCAACCCCTGATAATGGGACAGGACGTTAATCTGACTCAGAAGATCTGTCAGTTAGAGAACGAGGTCACGACCAAAGAGCAGGAACTGAACGCAGTCAGAGAACAGGTAAACTGGGTCAGACAATTAAACACACCTCACATTATCATTCAGTAGAAAAAAAGATGCATTTGCAGTGGCTGTATACATCTTACTTAATTATTGGTTTAATTATGCCAAAAAAATCATAAATGAATAAATTTAACAAAGTTATTAACACACTTTTGGCAGTATATTATGTACAGTTGATCTTCAGAATCTCAGTTTCTGATAATTTGCGTACCTTCTGATTATTAGTCCTAACTATCTATGATCATTTATGTATTTTACCTTTCCTATCTCAAAGTTTTTCTTGGTCCCATTTAGTTTGAGATGACAAGGTTTGTAATTAATTATTTTATAATTGCAGCTAAATAGCTTACAGTGTCAGCAGCAGCCATCATCATCAACGACAGCAACAATACTGGAGACGGACAACAAGGAGACCAATCAGATGAAGATAGAGTTAGAGCGAGCCAAGAAAGAGCGGAACATCACCTCAGGCCTCGTCACTCAGATGCAGAAAGACATGGCTAACAAGGTCGGAGATCAAATTCTGTTTAAGTTTGTAAATCTTTGACATAGTCTATAAAATGTTCTAGCTGTTATAATGTAGAGGAGAGATTTTGTAAAAATATCAATGTCTTTTTTTTCTAGGATACCACCATTAGTAAACTTACACGTGAGATTGAGATGTTGAGGAAGGAAGTTAGGGAACGAGATATACAAATTTCTTCTGTTTCAAATAAGGTCTGTTATAACTGGTTATTTGTGTACTCAAAAATAGGCACTGTTTAATTGATTTTCATTGGTTTTTATGACTCATGCTGATTTGATTATAATGGCATTGCATGATTGAAACAAGCGAGGAGGGGTAAATGTAAACAATTTATACCATATTCCAGCTTTCAAAATCGAAAGAAACTCCACTGAAATCCACAGAAGATAGAGATGCTCGTGAAAAGGAACTCATTAGCCTTAGACAGGTAGGTTAAATCTAATTCTTTTCTTCTATCTTCTAAAAATTTTCTTTAGTTAAATTTGGGGATACTGGTTATATTTATGACTTACACTCATTTTTCATTCATTGCATGCTGTAGAACACATATGTATCTATGCATCAGAAGTTTTTTTTACAATGGTCCCTTTTTTAACACTGAACACATAAATCATACCAAACCTTGAAATGTTTTACTTCACCATTTCTGCGCTCACTGACTGTGCGCTATTCCTTGCGCTGTTTTTTCACGTCTTGCGCTGTTCCATCACATCTAGTGCTCTCCCTTCACATTTGGCGCTCTCCTGTCACATCTGGCGCTTTTCCTTCACATTGTTTGGTTTTATTTTATTTCTGCGCAAAATTACAAATATTGACAAAAGTGAAATAAAGGTCCTACATGATTTCCTATTTACTAGATAGGAGTTTGGTTACATACAGTTGTCCGGACAATCAGAAGAATTCAAGCACAGGGGCATCTTATCCACTCTGTTCTCTACTTCACATATAAAAATACACTTTTTAAATGTGAAGTAGAGAACAGAGTGGATAAGATGCCCCTGTGATTCAAGGTCAATTAAGTTGTCAAAGACAACAAAATGATCAAGCATTGCAATTGTCTGAGTTCTACATTTTGCATATTTTACATTTACTAAAATGCCTGTACATTTCAAGGCCTTTTGATCAAAGGTCTTCATCAAATTCAAAATGATGGCTGCGCAGTAAATAAGTTTTACAGTTTGCAAAACTGAATTCTCCTGAATCTGGCCTTGTCGGTTAATGGCTGCTGTTTGCTTAGAAGCTATAATTTTGCGCCCATTCCTGAATGGAAAAGTAGAACATTTTGAGTGTGGTACAGTGTATAATTGTTGTAGTACATGTACAATTTGAAATTTTTTCAACCTCTTCAACAATATTGAGCTTCTACCTACAACGTAATGAATATCGCCAAAATATACATATTTTTAAAGTTTTAAGATGTTAACTAATTTTTTTATTTCATATATATTTTTTTATAAACCTCCTTCATAGATGTGGATGGGATAAAACTAATTCATTTTACACCTTGATAAATGCTGGTTCAATGTTCTTTTCAAACTTTAAAATAAATTTAAGCATGCTTTCTTTTAGTGTATCCTTTTTCATGCACAGTTACACATATCTTTCACTCTATGTATATATTCATTTAATATCAGGACTTAGATTATTTTGAGGTAAGTGCCTTGTAGCATCAACTAATTTAATTTTGATTATTAATGTCCGGCAACTACGTAGACTATCAGCATGTTCCGATACCTGAATTACAATTTTCATCATAGTTAGCTGTTTATATATCAGTATACTTAGCTACTTATGTTATATAAATTATATACATATAATGTTTAATATTGACATGTATCTTTACCAAATATATATCAAGGCATTCTAATTTGAATAATCATCTTTGTGTTAACTTTAATTAAAATTTAAGAGCATGCAAATTTATGAGTTAAACAAGGTATTGTTTGTCCTGACATTAGTATATAATTGTGTTTATTGGATTATTTATTTATACATATATATTTTATGGACCAATATAAACTTTTTGCTTGGAGTTTCTTTCAAATTAATCAACCTGATAATAACAGCCTTTCTATATCACATTGATTAAAAAGTATTAATCAAGCCACTGCAATAATATATGAGAAGTACGGTTACTATACTTTAGTTGAAAATAAGCAATTTTTATCAATTGATAGTATGATGAAGTAAGTATGTATATAAAGCTAGTATGATTTGAATACACATTTACCCACTTAAAGCCAGTGGATATAGACCAAAAAATATATTGTTGCTAACTCCCCAAATGAAATTGCAATACCAGTATATTTTTAATGATTGATTGTCTGTAAAATATAAATTGACCTGACCTCCAGCAAAAATGGAATCTGACTGATCTTTTCTGCCTTATATGAAATGCAGGTGTTTTTAAATTATGTGCAGCATTAAAGAGTTCTTGAGTAGGATTAAAGGATATATTTGTATAATAAGATACTGTTTGAATATAATGGGGTTTTGCCAGACTTTTTTAGAGGTGTTTAGACTGTCACAATGCAGTGTATTTGCTAGATAAAATTCTTTGGGGAAAAAATTGAGTAAAAATTAATCTGGCTAGCAATTTTTTCATTATTTTATTAATTTAATTATTGCCAGATTTCTTTTTCTTTTTTATTACTTCCTTGAAAGATTGGATCAAGTTGTTTTGACAGAGAAGTTTATAGATATGAATTCTTAGCTGTATTATTTCCATTACAATAAATTTATATAAAACTAGATGATGGCTGTATAACTATATACAACCTTACTTGTAGGTTCCTGCACAGTTTAAAAATCACATAAATGAAACTTACTGGTACTTTGCACAGAGTAACATTAACTTGATGTAAATGTATGATAAGTTTTTATCAGATATTGACTTTTAGTGTTTGATGGAGAATTTTTTTTTTATTCCACATAAAACTTAATAAATATGTATTACATTAAATGTTGATAAATGTATTAAGATATCAATGTAAATTAGACATGAACAGTTTGGCATGCAAAGTAACCTCCATGTACAAATACCTTACATTTCTTACTTTGTTTCAGAAATTCAAAACTGCAGAAAACAAAATGCAGGAACAGCAAGAGTTAATTAACACACTTAAACAAGAATTAGAGAAGTCCAAAGTCAGTATCTTTGATGAGAGGAGTCAGCAGAAGAAACTCGAGACTCAGATTGACCAGCTTAAGTCGGAGTTGTCGGACGTCCAGCGGACCGAGCGAGTGGTCAGAATCGACCTGGAGCAGGCCACCAAAAGGGTACTACGATGTCTCTGTAGCTACACTTTCCCCATGAACTTAAATCTGTCAATATTAGTTACATGTACAATTTATATAGCTACACTTTTCGAGTGTGTCACTAAGAAAAATATTCATTTCAATGAGATTAATTACTATGAATTTATCAGTGCCACTGGAATTTTGTACTGACATTCATGTTAGATTAGACAAGTAGGGATCACATTGGTTTCAAATCTTTTGTTGTCACCTGCAAAGCAATATTTTATCTTTAGAGACAAGTAGTTCATTAACTGTTGTGTGGACTTAGTAATCTCTGAGGATATCAGTATACCTTGATCTAACTTTCTTATCATTGAAATTTTGAAATAAGATTTTGGCGTGTAAGTGAATCTGTTAATTTTTTCATAGCTGGAGAGGTTCAGGAACAGAGTTGTCCAGGCAGCCTACTCCTCAGGGTCAGCTAAAGCCCCAGAAGGGGAGATAACTGATGACCAGCTGGTGGAAACCTTAAAGAAGTTAGTGGAAGAAAGAACAGAGTTCGATGCCAAGGTCAAAGAAATGGAGAAACAACTCAAACTCACAGACAGTAGCAGCAATGTGTTTAAACGCAACATCATCAAACTACGGACAGACCTGGAGAAATCAATTGTGAGTTATTCCCCTTTTTTATGAAAAACCTTATTTTGATTTACTGTATATAGTGTTATTTTTGCTCTTTCAAACTTGCAAACAATTTTGCCCCATCTTAAATTCGCCCAGTCACAGTTTTGTTTAAAAAATTATACTGTATACTTTGAATTTGTCCCTTTGTCAATTCACTCAAACAAGGCTAGGGCGAAAGGGGCGAAAATAAAATGGGAGCGAAAATTTTTCTGTATACAGCATATTGCATTATAATTCTCTGTGTGATTCAAAAAAAAGAAATGGACAGTTTGATTGAAAAATTGTTTGCATTGTGATAATATGATAATATGCACAAATATGGATCCTAGTCTTAAAAAATATATCAGATGCTGATATGTTTTTTTTATAATTAATTTATAATTAATTTTTTGCAGGAAAATTTAAAAACCAATGGATTCCTGGTGACTAGCCTTAAGCATGAGATGGACTTGTTACAATCGGTGACAGGAGACGAATCCATTCTGTGGATGAGAGACTGCCTTCTCCAGCTTCTGACCCATGTCTCAGCGTGGGAGAAGGAGATAGAGACATCTCTACAGACCTGTGGCATCAACATCAACCTCTCTAACGATGGTAGGAACATCTCTATTTTAATGTAGATGTATAGTAATTCTCTATCTCTCTCTCTTTCTTTCTCTCATGAAGCATTTTATTTATTCTTTCAGATAATTTTTTCATAAAATTCCCTTTTCAGCTTATCATGAAAAAATATTTGCTAGCTATTTGATCTTGTTTAGCAGCTAGTCTGTATAACTGTAACATTTGTAAATATGATTTCATAATTTTAAATGATGCATCTCTAAACTTCTGATTCACAGGCCCAGGAAAGCATATTGTAAGCATGCATACTAAGTTAGAGGTTGTGCAGAAAGAGAAAGAGAATCTGGCAGCTAAGTTAGCCAACACAGAACAACAATTCAAGTCCGAGCTGGAGATGAAGATTCAGGTCATGAAGGAGGAAAATGAGAACTTAGTGAAGGATGCAATAGAGAAAACCAGGGCAGAGGGTGAGTTGTTTTTAAATTTGGTTGTCTTTTATCATGTAAGAAAAAAAAATGGTTTATTTGATCCAATTAGTGTGTTTTTGTGTTGAAAATGTATTTTTTAAAAATGTTATCTGTGTTCAACATTTATTTGGTGTATATATATATACATACACTTCTTAGTCATATATAGTAACTTATTTACATTCATGTACATTCTTTTCAAACTCATGCAAATTAAAATAAGCTATTTAGAATTAGTTATAAAACAAGTTGATAATGTGAAACGTTTTTATTTATCAGGTGAGGAGAAATTAAACAAGGCAATAGAAGAACTGAAGTTTGTAGAGGCAGAGAAGAGGGAGAATGCAATAGCTGGTGAACAAAAGAAAATAGAGGAGCTACAGGCAACCATTGAACAACTCAGAGAGGTAAGTCAAATAGTGAACAACTGAACAGAATTAAGTCATGATGTCATAACTTGAACATCAAGGAATGGTAAGGCAGGAGACTTGAGCTGGGGTTAAATTGAACAACTTAAAAATCTGAGTAAAAACTTAACAACTTAATTGTGAAATTAATTATTATATTAAGTCAACAAAGGAAATGTCTTTATATTATCACTAACCTAGTAGATGTTGTTATTTCTCGAAATGCTTGAAGTGGTGTAAATCAGTTTCATTAAATCACTCTGGATGTACAATGTACCCTGATCATATTGGTGTACATTACTGTTGTGCATGGTAGGCTTTTAAAGCCTAGTACAGTATCTGTGTAATATTTATGATGCATGAAAAATAATTTTAAAATTTCCTTTATAGAGCCTCCAGGAGAAACAGAGAGAATTTGAGGAGAGATTACAAGAAGCAAATACAACCATCCAACAAATTGATGAATACAAAGCAATACAGCTGGAACTGGAAGCCAAGATCCAGGCATTAGAGACAGAGAAACTGGAGCTCGGTGCCACACTCTCTACAGAGGCCCAAGACAGGGACAAAAAGTACGAACAGGACATTGAGGCCTTCAAGGAGCAGAACAAGCAGCATTCAGTCACCATCTGTGCAATGGAAGAGAGGTTGATCAAGCTGATGAAAAAGAACAAAGACTATCAGGAAGAAATCACAGTTCTGAAGAAAACTATTCAAGGTATTGGCAATTGATTGTAGGAAAGATTGTGTTAAAGGACCAAGCACTCAAACCAGAAGAATATGCAAATCAGATCAGCTGTTTTTCATATAAAATTAAGCCGACTACCTTACAAACTAGCTTAAGACTTGCAAAAAAGATATCAGTGACAAAATGAGTAAACTCCCTAGAATAACAATGTGTAATACTGATGAATTTCCTCTGTTTTTTTTTTTTTTATTCCATTCATTTTTCTATCACTTCTATAGAAATGAAGTCAGAGATGATCCAATTAAAGGATAAGGCAGCAACTGCAGCCCAAACCAAACCGATGCCTCCTCCCAAGCCCAAGGTCATTGTACAGAAACCCTCCGAGGATTACGTAGCAATGGAACAACTCGTAGTGGTGCTAAGGTGAGATTTTCCAAGGGAGGCAACTGTGTCTTAATTTAGCTTTTTAAAGTGTAGAATAAAATATCATTGACAAACCTCATTATTAGCCAGCTTATTTAGTTTGTACCCTTAATTTTAGATTTGAGATATATATATATATATATTTTCTTTAATTTCAGGAAAGAGAACAGTGATTTGAAGAACACAATTCAGAGTCGAGATGATGTGATTTTGGGCCTGAGGAGGGATCTGGCTGGAGCTCATGCCAGGCTCTCTGATATCACAGGTAAATTTTATAATATATTACATCAACCATCAAAGCATTTTAACATAAAGTAAAGCTGTAAAAATGTTCAGGCCAAGAAAAGTTAATAATTTTTGCATTAAATTTGATAATTCCACCATGGCGCCTGATCCCACCTCTGATATTTTTTAGGTCCGTGTTTGCTCCACTTCTGTTTTGTATTGTTTAATGGACTTTTGAGCTTGAATATTGTTCTTTACCTCCATATATTTCATAAAAGGTGAGGAATACTTTAATTGTTTAATTGATATGCTTCATGTACTTTGTACGTAAGGTGAACTGAGTGAGAGCCAGAAGCAAGAGATGGAGAAATACAAGGAGAAGTTGACCCAGAGAGAGAGAGAGATAGAGGGACTGAGACAGCAGATGGCCAAGTTATCTAAAATCATTGACAAACAGAAGGACGAAATCAATACATTACAGAAACAACTCAGGTCTGCATTCAACTTTAATGTTTTAGTTAAATTTCAAGAGAAACCTTGTTATATGGTCCTAATTAAACAAGAAAGATGCTACATTTATATTCCCCATTCTAAAAAGAAATACCAGGAATCGATCCTCCTTTCAAATGTAATTATCCTACTAATATTATCAATTTCCAAAATGCTGTGAATGATATTCATCTCTTTCAAAAAAAAAAAAACAAATTTTCATTTTAAAGTAGATGTACACATATGCACATCAATAAATGGCATAAAAGCTTTTACATATACATTGTACACTGTATCATCAGGGACCTATATACAATCGGGATAGGCAACACCCGCAAGTCTCGCGATATCTCGTAAGTCGCGGGATTTCGTATGTCAACTTTAATTAATTATATCCCTAAAGCTATCACATATTTGAGTTCAAATCCTTTAAATATCTGTCAAAAAAACATTCAAGATTTGTTTTTAGCACATATTGTACTCCTTATCTTAGTAGTAATTTTGTTTTATGCAAAATCAGCACATGCCCCGATCCGCCATATTTCCGAGAAATCGCTGATTTCGGTGTTTGTTTTCTTTATATTTAAATTATATTATTATTATGCTTTAAAATTTATTAATAAATCAATTCCAATACATAAAAGGAATAAATGATAATAATCAGACAACACCCTGTTTACTGGGAATAAACGTAAATTGAAAAACTTATAGTGTTGTGCGTGATGTTTTGGGTTAATAAACATGGCGATGAAGGAGTTGCCTATCCCTGTGTATATAGGTCCCTGGTATCATTAGATGATTTTTTTTTTAATCATTTTTAAATTATTCTAATAATCTTCACAAACAGACTATTTTAATGTTTTGTAGTCTTCAAAGAAGAATTCACAAATATTAACAGATTGTTCACTGTGTAGAAATGCAACTAAACATTGTTAAACAATCGATGTAACAACAATGTAAATTTAAATCATTGTGTATTAAAAGGTTTATAAATAAGACTGGCCAGTATTTTAAAAAAATATTAATGTTGTGGAAATTTAAATGCCCTAGATAGTCTATGAATGCATACTGTTGAAAATATATTAAAGATTTGATTGATACACAATACAAAACAAATCAATAGGCTTATTGACTTAGGATCATACTTTTTGTGATATTTAATTAGTTACACCTTAGTGTTTAGACTGTAATATACAGGTCTCTTTCTCCCCTTTACAATGAATAATTGTATATAGTTCCTACTGGATAACAGATATAAGAACTCTACAACAGAAATATTAATTGAGAATGTGGTGTGTTTAATAGTGAGGAGAAGGCCATTAGCATCAAATTCCAATCCAACATGGATGAGAAGAACAGGAGAATCAAAGAACTAGAATTGGATGTGGAGCGGGAGAGATTGGAGCAGAAGAAACAACTGGATATCCTGGATCAGGAGGTAAGCCTAATCCAGTTATCTAAATGTTAATCCAAATCCCAAAAGGTGAGACTAATTAAGTGAGGTATTGTTATATATTTGGAAAGGGTTTGTAAAACCATAGAAATTGTTTCTTCTTGCAACTGGAAACTGGCTCACCCATTTTATCATTAAACCCAGTGCTTGGTTTGAAATGGGAGTACATGTATTTGCAGGTGTAAAATTATGAGCTATATTGCTTTGGTCTTTCATGCTTGTATCTATGCCCCAGGAGGATAAGTCTTGTTTTGAAATAAGAAATCTTGTTTGGAGACCTTCTCTAAGGTTATGTTGAATATGTTTTACAGGGCAGAATAACCTCAGAGCTAACAGCCCTTGGGGCTCAGTGCCGAGGAGAGAGGCATGAACAGGTGATTTCACGACAGAGAGAGGCTTTGGCTGAACTCAGACACAGGTGTAAAAACCTAGAACAATCCAAACCACCATGTAAGCTATAATGTTTTTATTCGTCAATGTTATGTTGAAATCGTATTTTGATTTGGAATTAGATTTCTTTTGGAAATTAATCACATAGAAGTAAAATGTTAAAATTATATTCTAATGCAATTGTTTTGTAAAACATGTTTTGATTGGGTAATGCACTGATGTTTGAAGCAGTAAAACGAGCATTAACGAGGCAGAAAGCTTTTCGTTGTGACGTCATAATAGAGCGACGCAAAAACACAATGCTCCGTGACGTATTTCGTATAACAAAACACAACAAAATGCATGGATTGCATTAGAATGGGAATAACTGATCTTCTAATTTGGTATTTGCGACCATTAATGCTGATTTAACGGTCGCAAACATCCGTTTTACCGACTCCACTTACGCGTCGCCGGTAAAACTCAGTTTGCGACCGTTAAATCAGCATTAACGGTCGCAAATACCAAATTAGAAGATAGTTATTCCCTAACTATGCAGAAGTTTTGAAAAAATCTATTGAGAGTTATCCCTCTTTGTGTAGAGTCATTCCTCCTTCACTGAAAAAATGTTGAATGGAATGAAAAAAACAACAACAATTTGTCATGTTTTCAGCTGATAATAAAAAAGAAAGTCATATAGATATCAATTTGAGAAGGTATCAATTTTTTGCAGTGCCAACCCAAGATCAAGCCCTACAGCAGGTGATTATGCTGAAGAAAGAGCTGGCAGAGATCAAAGCTAATCAGGCTCTATCAGAAAATAATGAGTTGTCCTCAGGGCTTGAGAGAGAAGTCTCCAGGGCCAGGGGCATGCTGGGATCTGTCAACGCGGAGGCGGACATGGAGAGGAGCGCTCACAGGGAAACCATGGATGCTTTGGATGCCAGTGAGAGCTCAGTAAGTTATACAAAGTTGCTTTTCATAAACATTAGGGAAAAAAACCATGAAGTTTATATCCTATTTTAAAAAATACAACGGAGTCATCATGCAACATGCAAAAAAAAAAATGGTCTTATTATTTTCTTATAATGCAAAGGAATTACACTCCATTGGGTCAAAACAGAAGCATATTTGTTTCCTTCATTCTTGAAACATTTTATTTTTAAATGAAGACTAGAGATAAATATCTATAAAGTATGCCATGTAAATAATTTTCCTTTCTATTTCAGTATATAACCTTACTGAGGGCTATGGCCAGCTGTCTTGAGATGGAGTCAGTTGATGGACTCCGTCCTATTGGTCACATTCCTAAGGATGAGCGAGACAGACTATTGGTGGAGAGAGAGAACACCTGTCAGATTCTGGCCAATAGAATCAAAGTCTTACAGGAGAGAATCGCCAGAAAGGAGGAGCTACTGCAGGGATATGAGAGAGATCTGGCAAAACTGAGGTAGATTATTTAAAACCCCTCCAAGCTTTCTTGACTTTAATTGGTTGGTTTTGATGTGAAATTTCACACTGTTGTTTATGTCCGCCAACATTCATCAACTGCACTCTTGTTGGAACATCTATATTGTTTTATTATTTTAACCTTTTGATATCTTGGAAGTTTCTTTCTTGGTTGCATCAAGTTCTAGATAATAAAGTTTGACCGTATCTGTTATCCATATAATAATCAACCTTGAATATCAAAATGTCTGTGCACTATTACTCAAATCAGTCATGCCCTTAATACAGGTTTATACATTCTCACTGCATATTATATCAGAAATAGAAGGTTTATTTTTAATATGGAAAAAAACTTCCTGGATCAATGAAGAATCTGCACTTTGAACAAGGACATATTTATGATTGCAATTAGAGGCAATACATGTGCAATAGGAGTGAACAAGTCTTCTCCAATTAGGCATTTAAAATGATTCTGCACATCAAATTTGACTGAATTTCCTGTACTAATAAATTTTAACTCTTTATATCTTACATTTTGAAGCACATGTACCATGTACGCCATGATAATTAAGGAAATGAATTTAAGGGATAATTAAGTCTTAGCTTGAAGTGAATTTCTACATATTTTTGGGGTCTTGATGTTTATTCATTTAAGGAAGATCTTGGGGATCAAGGTCCACTTCATCAGCATGCAGTTTCCTGAAATTTCTGTATCAAACATAAAGCATGAAAATGAATAGCTATGAGTGGGAACTTAAACCTTTAATATGATTGATTTTGGACATATGATTGTCGACAGGAAATGTCATAACTCTTTCTTTCCTTTTATTCAGACAAGCCCAGGAACTAGCCAACAGAAACTCGAAACAAGTGGATAACCTAGCAGTAAGGAGTTATAAATAAAACTTAAGCACCGTACCATTCTCATGATATGACACATTAGTTTATTAAAGTAAAACGAACTTTAAAAAAATGATTGGAGAAGTTTAGCTTCATTTTTTAAAACTTTTTTGGGGAAGTGTTTATAATGCAAAATGAGATCTTCCTTTTAAAACTTAATCCACTTATTCAAGAAATAATAAATTTGATTTATGAACTCATTTAATATACATGGCACTTAAATAACAGAATGATGTAAAGAGCAGAACAGAGGAAACTCAGTATCTGAGGGAATCATTGAGTCGCACTCGAGATCGGCTCGACCAGGAGAAACGCCTCAACAAAGCAATTAAACAACGCAAGGTACACATACCATTGTATTACACCTAGAATATGGATATCATCTAAAAGTAAAACTTTTGACTGTTTCAAATAGGCTATCTGTAAAGTAAATTTATAAGGACATCTTTCAATACGTGATGTTTTATTTTTAGACTTTCCATCTGGAGAATGAGAGAAGTCACCAGCAGCAAGTCCCAGCTTCTCACCATTGTAAGGAAGAGGACATTTTTGGAAAGGTTAGTATAAATCAAACCAATACATTACTTGTTTTTAGTAATATGCAGCATATTGGTCTTGAGTTCTTATAAAACAGATTACCCAAAGCTGTCTCATTGTTTTAGGTCATGTAATACTGGAACTTTTTTCTGGGTGGCTAGTTCTTCAATTTATTATAGAATTCTTTTTTTGATTTTTCAGAATTCAGCTCGTAGGAAAGCTTCTAAGGAAGCACTGAAAAGGAGGAATTATGAAATCAACACACTGAAGAAAGAACTGTGCAGCAAGGAGCAGGCATTGTACGACACAGAAAACAGAATGTATACACTAGAACACAGTATAGTGAGTATATTTACAACTATCAGTTAAGGTTACAAAAGAGTTTCATATTTTGTCTTTTAAAAAAATCAGTGGAATTCTTTTAGTCAGTTAGCATGTAATGGGGATATTGTTTAATTTTCAGGGACTAGAGGATAAAAGAGAACAGGAGATCATAGAGTCTTAGTGTTTAACAATTGAACACAATATTGGCAATTACTCCAGATGTGCATTTAAAACTGAGAGAATAGGCATAGATTCCTTTTATAGAGTGCTTTACTATTTATATTACTGGTCTGTGCTTTTATAGTGAGTTTAATAAACCATTTGATGGTATAAAATGAAAAAAATGCCATTGAGTCTTAGACAATAATGACCCATTGGGAGAATACACTGCATAAAAAGTTTGTCTAATAGAATGTATGAATGTGATTCTGTGATAGAGAAATCAGGATTTTTTTTCTAGATTTTGTCAATAATTAATGTTTTAATTTGTATGATTTAAAGTGTATGGCATTATGTTCAATTACAGTAACTGTATATGTACATTTGTATAATGAAAAACTAGTGTTTGATTTAAAAGACTTTTTATATTATTTTAGTACTTGAATTATTTGAATATATAGTTACAATTCAGCAAGTTATGCTGCAAAACCTAACTCTACATAAGAACATCAATATTGTAACTGGTTCCTTTTGCTAGTCCATTAGAATTATTAATAATTATGATGTCTTTGTGTGTATGAGAAGGGTGAGAGATATTTGGAAGATCTATGTATGATTAAGCGCATCTGTGATATGTAGCTAACAGGGAGTTATATATATCTGGGTTAGGGTACCTTTACATAGTGAGATCTCTGTTTAGTGGAAATCTAATATTTTTGTCACTTCAAAATTGCTTTTTTTCTACAATTTCTTCCAAGAAAATTATATCAAAATGTTTACGTAAACAACCTGCATGAACATACTTGTATCTGACCTATTTTTGCATTAATCATAAATGTATCATAAATTAAGAAATATTTGTTCATATTTCAGTCATTTACACTGAAATAATTTTGAATGATTTAATAAATTCTTAGTCCATACTAATTTTGTTTACTGTTAGATGACTTTTTATATACATTTTATATATTAGTATGCTTTGTTTTTGTTTCTGTAGAATTTTTGACATAAGACCAAAATGTCAACATTGTTGTAATAAATGGAAGTAGAAACGGTTTTTTGTTGCTTTTGTCATCATTTTACTTTCAGCATTCAAGAGAATTATAGCCATGGCTTGAATATGGTTTTTTATAAGCAGCTTACTGATTTAACAACAAATTGGGATGGTCATCCCCTGTACCAATAAGTTACAAATCCGCGGCTGTTGTAAATAGCGAATGTCAAATATCAGGCAAACACAAAGCTGGTCAGCTGTCTGAAATAGTTTGAGATCTCGAACACTTAATATATCTGGATATAAGTATTATAAATGTTACTGTTAGTTTTTTTAAGTCTCCAAGTTAATGGTATAGTTTTATATACAGCATATAATATTTACTCAGCCCTCATGGTGAAATAACTAAGTTTACTTTCATGAACAAACATGTGGTGATTTATTACTTAAAGCCTTTAAAATTAATTGATCACTTCCTTTTTTTCTTATTGTTTTTACTTATACTAGTATATAACCAAAGCAAAACTTGTAAAGTTTTAGTTTGGTGAAATATTGCTTCAGTCTTTTATTTATGCAGTTTTTTTTCACAAATGAAAGTGATCAATTTTCTAAATAAACCTTGAAAACATTAAGGTGGGTGTACGTGCCACGGAGGAGTAAACATCCCCTATGGACCGGTCACACCCGATTTTTGTTACATGTCATGATCTGAGAAAAGGGAAAATACGTAGACAATTAAAATGTAAAAATAATGGTCTAACAATTTGAAAAAGAAATCCGTGCAGTTAATATTCGACTTAACAACAGATAGTATTTGCTGATAAACTTTGTGAAAGGTTGATTTTAAAGGAGGCTGTAGATATCCTTGTATCATCCATTTTATTATCAATAGCTTCCCTCTGCGTTTGTATATCGAATTGACTGAGAAACATAAACTCCTTTTGCAGGTAATAATGGTATATTGCTACATAAATAATAGAAGTTGAAGATATAAAGAACTTTTTTTTCTTCTTCGGTTACCATTAACGTTTTTTTTTTTCCGGTAAAATATCCAAATATGAAACTGATGTGTCAGACTTCGTAGTGTCTTTCATTTCGAGTCAAAAGGAAGAATCAACGTAGGAATGAAGATGAAAATTAATGATTAAAATACTAACCAAATGTTGAATTAAAGGGCACAGTAAGATACTTCTTCTTTTCATAGAGAAGTTTTTGAATACATTCTACTTCACAGGAAAAGAAAAAATAGGACTGCTAACAACGAGCTGCATGCGAATGCCAAATTTTTGGAAGACTAGATTTCCAAAAACTACAAAGATATTGTCATTCAAAAATTAGAATATCAATTTTGAAGTGCTTTATGTACAGTAAGAATGTTGTTGAAGGAAATAATTTTGCAAAATGATCAATGATAGGTACATGTAATTATATTGCCATTACTTACATATTTAGTTCTCTTCGTGCTTTGAGCACACAAGGCCTGCACCGAGGACCTTCATCTCTGTCTGCGAGCTTACATTGATTATGCCATGACCCAAGTTCATCCCTGATCTTTCATTTATTTTTCTACCTACCGCCGCCATGTCTCCTTTGGTCGCACTCTGTTTTTTTCTTTCCTGGTGGTCTCCATCTTAAGGCTACCCTTGGTTTATCTGATGGTTTCATTCTCGTGACATGGCCAATCCATTTCCATCGTTTTTCTTAAATCTGGCCAGATATGGCAGCTGTGTGTGTTCTTTCGTACTTCTCCTCATTGCTGATCTTGTTCGGTCAGAATATCTTGAGTCTTCATCTTGTTTGGAAGGTTTCTAGTTTTTGAGTGATGTTGTTTGCCATCTTTCATGACTAAGATCCATAAAGGAGGAATCCAATGACATTTGTTTTGAACATCCTTATTTTGGTTTTGGTTCTGACAATTAAAGATTTCCAGATGTTCCACTGGTTGGTAAAGGTGGCACGGGCTTTTGCAATTCTATTTTTAACGTCCATTGTGGAATCTCTACTGGCTGTGATCTTACTGCCAAGATATTTAAAATTGACTATTTTTTATTCTGATGTTTGTTTGCTTTAACTTCCTTATCTATCTTTGTATTTATATTCATTAGCTTTGTTTTGTTTTAATTTATAGTTAGTCCAAATTGTCTGCTACACTTTACCAAGTCATCAGTTTTTCTTTGAATACTGGTATCCTTATATCTCTGTGCTAGTAAAGCGGTGATTGTCATCTGTTAAGTCAAGATCTAGTGATTGTTGAAATGTCCAGGATATTCCTCTACTGGCCTGACTGGTAGTGAATTCCATAACCTTTGCAAAAAGTAAAGAGCAATGGTGTGATAGCAGACATCCCTGTCGTACCCCCGCTTGGATTGGGAATCAGTCTCTTAGTTGCTGCAGATCACCTTTGCCTGGAAGTCCTTGTATAGCATCTGAATGATGGATATGATCTTGTCAGGGATGCCATAATGTCTGAGGATCATCCATAAGGCAGGACGGTGTATACTGTCAAATGCTTTGGAAAAGTCGATGAGATTTGTATACAGCGTAGCACTCCAATCATTGCTCTGTTCTAAAATTTGCCTGAAGAAAAATATTTGGTCTGTGCATGATTTCCTTTCCTGAATCCAGCTTGCTCAGTAAGAAGGCACAGTTCTCCCACTGAGGCCATTCTGTTTAAGATGACTCTGCTTAAGACTTTGTTGGTAACTGACAGCAACATGGTTCCTCTTCAATTATTTGTGTCAGCTAAGTCACCTTTCTTGGGCAGCTTCACTATGAGACCAACCTTCCAATCCTCTGGTGCTGTTTCTGCCTGCCAAATAGTTTGTTGGATATCCGTGAGAAGTCTGGGCGTTAATACTTCCTCAGTTTTTAACATTTCTGCATGTACCTGATCGATCCCTGGGGCTTTCCCATTCTGAAGAAATTTGATGGCATGTTTCATTTCATCTAGTCCAGTGGGGATCCGGGTTAGAATAGGTCCTCAGTACCCCCTTGCTTGTCGTAAAAGGCGACTAAATGGGGCGGTCAATCGGATGAGACCGTATAAACCGAGGCCCTGTGTCACAGCAGGTGTGGCACGATAAAGATCCCTCCCTGCTCAAAGGCCGTAAGTGCCGAGCATAGGCCTAAATTTGCGGCCCTTCACCGCGGCAATAGTGACGTCTCCATATCAGTGAAATATTCTGGAGAGGGACGTTAAACAGTATACAATCAATCAATCAATCATTTCATTTATTGTTGGTGCGTTGGTATCGATATTCAAAGTCTCTATACCTTCAATAATTGCAGCTTGTTCTGTTGATAGGTATTACTATTACGTTCTTATAAATGTTTTTTAAAAGCCATATGTAATCACAAAAGTACAGTTTTTTTTAAAACTGTGACTATATGTCAATGAAACTGTGCATCAAAAATACAATATTTACCATAGTTTTTACACTTTTTATATCAATAATATATACAGGTATAAAAAAAATAGTTAAATTGCAGAAGAAATATTACTTAACCCAGCTTAAACGGGGGTTATGTATTTTCTCTTCTCCCATGTCAAACTAAAAAGAAGTTTCTTTTTGTTAAATTACTTTTGTAATTACTTTTTGACCCTAGAGTCAAAAAAGTACACACAACAGTATCTTCTCCACTGTCTTCACTTCAAGTCAATGGAAAACATCCTTTTAACCAACTGGAAACCACTTGACGATTGTATACGATCCACTGCAAAAAGATAATACATAATTATTTATTATTTATAAAAATGATCCATCATTATTATTTTAACTGAAACATCGATTTTAATATGAACACTTGTTTGATATACCGGACTGATCACCTAATTTATGTTTTCTGAGGACTGGGTTGGATCCTCTGATCTCCAGCTGACACTGAGTAGAAATATCTGGAGATTCTGTCTGATCAACATGTAAATCAACAGCACCCGACTTGTTACTAGATTTCTTTGACAACCCACGATGACTAAATTTTCGAAAACGATGTGATCGATGCGACCTCATGGAGTTTGTATCATTTGTATCCCTCGATGATCTTTGTGATCTTACGGACGCCGTATCATTTGTATCAAGTGAAATGTTTCTCTCTGCTAACCTTGATGAAGGCTGTGTATATGCAGAGTGCACTGAGGAACAACTCGTGCAGTTTGATGACGTCCGTAGAAAATCCCGCCTTCTTCTGTGTCGTCTGCAAGATGAACAGTATTGACGTCCAGATGTTGAACCGGATGTTGAAGCAGCTGGCGTACTAGGTTGAATTTCAATCCTAGGCGCTTGTGACGGGGCTACACTTGGTTGAGTCTCATATGAAAAATTTCTGTAATAACGTACATCATCTACGTACGACGAAGTTGTACCTGCTGATGATGCAGTAGATGACGCCAGTGTCTGTACACTGTCGACCCTTGGTGGAGCTGTGGGGTTTCTGATAATGGGTGCAGCGGCTGTGTGGTTTCTGATAGGTGGCGCTGCTGGAGGAAGAGGATGGTTGGCTGGCTCAGATATAGGTGAGGTCGGATCGTTTGGTACTCGGAGAGTGTAATGGTTTCCACCCCGTGGACGCCTGAAGACGGTGTCATAAACTCTGTTCATCTTGATCTTATTTCTGTTAGCAAATGAAATTTTATCAACGTGTTTTTTATCACAATATGTCACGTGTATCAGTTATACTCACTTGTAAATATACTTGGCAGAATTTAACTTTCACAAAAAATTAAATATAGCATCTTTTTCATATCAAAATGCCACCTTTACTGATATATGTTGAATATACGTAGAATTTTACAAAGTAATTTTACCTCCTGCAGTAAATGAGTCCCCCTATACACAGGGACAGTGACAGTAAGGCCACAGTTACCGAGACAATCGTCCAAACTATCTCCTCAGATACTCCGGTTTCTGGTGAAAAAGAATTAAAAACAAATTATTTCAGGAGTTGTGGTTGAAATGTAAGTGTTTTGTTGTCGCTTACCATTAGATATATAAGCTTCGCGTTTTGGATACTTAAGATACGATGTTTCCTCCCTATAGGGTTTAATTCTGATCTCGTACCTTCTTTTTCGTCCGTCATAGGTTTGCTCTCAGAATCAATGGGATGTGATATAAAGATGGTTCGTGACGCCTTCTTTTCTTTTCTTTACCATATTGTATGGTCGTCACCATATCTGAATCTTCTGTATCTATTAACATTCAAAATTCAGTTTATGAGCTTTTGGAATACGTTACACTATAAAGTTTAAAGAGAAACTGTCTATAAAACGCTCTAGCATAATTCTTTGCTTAAAAACAATAAGCTCAGATAATCAAAATTAAAACATGTTGTTTTTTTTCACTTTCAAAATACTTTTTTTTTTGCATAAATAATTTTAAAGTTACTAATTAAAAATATAGTTTCTTCCTGAATTAGAAAATATTTTTAAAAGTTAATTCCTCATGATTAATGTGATCCAGGAATAATTCCATCACTTTACTGAAATAATTACTCGGATTGTCGAAAGTTTCTCGATTCTAGAACGCTCTGTTATGTATTGCTCTTTATCTGACAACAACAGTATATGTACATGCATACAAAAATGATATTAAACAAAATGTTTGTGAACCACTGATGTCCCCATATTGCAGCTTATTGCGAATTTTATAGGTTCTCAAATGCAAATCGAACCAAGGGGTCTCAGTCAAAAGGTAAAAAAAATTGGTATCGAGAGGAAGATCTTTTCAAAAGAAATGCTCTTGTGAAATATGGAAGTGGTAGTGCTAACTGTCTAAAAGTTATGGCCAAGGTTAAAGTTTGGAATTTTTGGTAAAAGTGGGTCAAACTCTAAGGTCAATGGGTCAAACGTCGTGATACCTAAACAGAGATCTTGTCACAAGGAATACACCTGTGAAAAATGAAAACTTTACCCCAACCTTACCCAATGTTTTCAAAAGTTATTGGCAAGGTTAAAGTTTTTGCAGACACAAAAACAGACAGACGGACGGACAGGATAAAAACTATATACTAGTACCCCAGAATCTTCAATTACAGGATCATATAAACCCTACTTGTGCAAATGAAGAAACATGTATTATATAATCTTAAATTCATATCATCTTACTATGCTCGCATAGGGCCTTGTGAAATTCATTGCATCTTGTTTGCATTGCTTGAAATCTGTTTCCAGCTTTTCGCACCATTTGGCATTTAGTTTCTGTATATTCTTAACAAAAAATTAGTATTTAAATGATCAATAGAACAAAATCAAATAAAACCTGTTTTAAAAAACAAGAAAAAAGGAAATCTTTCACTTTGTTGACATCTAAAAAAAAACCTTGTTACACTTGTTACCTTTACATAGTATGGATAGAAAATATAATAATTGAGATTTATCATACGATAAGATATATTCCATTTTAATCATCACAAAAAATAACTTTATAACTAAAGAAGAAAATATATTACATTTCCTTGATTATTTAAATTTTCTACCTTTTAATGCAATTTTGTCGATAATGTATTCTTCTCCTCTATCAAATCCCGGAATCTTACTTCGTATTTTTGATATCATATACGTTGAAGTTATGTTGGTGATGCTGTTACATAAACGCCGGTAATTTAATCCCACACCATTTGCTATAAAAAGAAAATATTAAAATATAAAAGACATGGATACTTCTTTTTCAGTTTGCAAGGAAAACTCTTTGTATAAGTTATTCTGATGTAACAGGTAATGATATATCCATATTCAATCTCATAAATTCAATAAAGAATGCAAATCTTATACAGAACATAAACACAGACCTCTGGATACTCCAGAGGTAGGATCAAGTGTCATAGAGGAGTAGGCATCCCCTGTCGACCGGTAACAAGCACCTCAAGCCCTCTGTTTTGATGAAGTAAATGAAGTAATTCGCAGTGAAATTGGTATGAAACCAATGGCTTAACTATTGTTGTGAAAGCTCTTAGTTACATGTATATCGTTCCTTAGAAGACCCAATGCTCTGTTATATTTGCCAAAAAATTACCATAACGGCCATGTGCAATGTGAATTGCTGCCTTTAGCGGCACATAACCATCATATGCAACTGTCATAGTGCATAAAAGAGAAAGTTAACAATGGAAAAGCTTAGTTTAGTTAATTCTTAGTTTTGCATTGATGACTGTAGTCTGTAAAATGTTCAACTATGATATTGTAAATTTTGGATTAATAGGGTGAGAGTAATTTAAACAGAACATACACCATGACAACTTTTAAGTTTTGCATTCACTGCCACTCGATAAATTCAAACATTTACGACATGACACAAGAATGAAGCTTTTGTGGAAGAATCTGCGGTGTCTTTTAATTCAAAATTATATATTAATGAAAATAACTATAGTTGTAAAGATCAAATACAACGTACTCTTCACTACTAAAAGCATTAATTATCAAATGATATTTTGATTACCACAAGATATCCTGGGCATTTAACAGCTATCATATGATGGAAATTCTTGAGTTATTCAACAGAAAGTCAAACAATAACAAAAATATAATGTAAGATGGTTATTCCTCTAAATTGAATTAGAAAAAAAATAAAATAAGAACAAGTTGACATATGAAAAAAAAACAATGCAGCTTTAGAGCACGATTAGTGCCCATAAATATTCCCAAATTTTCAGAAAATATTATCTCCAAAGAACTGTATTGATATTTCAGCAAGGAACTCCTGCACCTTCAAAGTATATGTGCTTGTGTGTAGAATCAGAATTATTTATCTCCATATTTAATTTTAACAGAATTTATTTTGTATATGACCGATCTGATCATTTATTCTGTAAAATTAAATATGGAGATCACAAGAGAGGAAGATTTAAGAGATTCACATGTTTTTAGTGAGGAACCAGTTGTCGATGATGTCAAAAGTTTTTGATTCATTGCCAAAAATTAATAGTTATTTTCACATTTTTAAAGGGGCATGGACACAGTTTCAGCTAAAATTTCAAAATCATTTTTTCCAACTTACAAATATTTAACAAGGGTATTTCTAATGATCATCAAAAATTGGAACGCTAGTTGTCAAGATATAAAAACGAATCAGGACTCCAAAGCTTTGTTATGTAAACAAGGCTAGTGTCATGTTTTTGTTTACACAGGTTAATATACTAAATTGATATATGTTCATTCAAAGTAGATAATTTCAAATAAAGGTTAATTTTAAATACGATTTGACAGTTACAAATGATTTGTTGAACTTCATTTTGTTATAAATATGATATTTTCTATATGTAAACAAAAACAAGGCACGTGCCTTGTTTACATTATGAAGAACTTTAAGATCTGTATCTTGTTTGTTAACCAACAAATGATGTTCAAATTTTTGCTAATCAAAAGATGATGCCTTAGGTAGGAATTGTAAACATTAAAACTGGTTTTAAAAAATCAGTTGAAACCGTGTCCAGGCCCCTTTGATACTAAAAAAAAAGATCAGGGTGTAAAAGATATCTTTATTTTGAAGCTTCTATTATGTCAATTACATGTATATAGATTGAAAAATGTAAATGGTAACAATTTCTTACCTTCCTGACACAGACTGAAGAGATGACGATGACTGTTGTAACGTCTGTGTCTTTCTATCACATAAGAACAAACATCACCTGAATAAGAAAACAAGACAATTAAATTCATGACTGAAATATTAATCTAATGTACGTAATGTATGAAGCAACCCACCTCTTTAGCTAGAAAAGGTGGTAGGGCGATATCAAGAAATGGTGTATTATATGCATTCTAAGAAAGGAATCTAAAAAGCCTACATATAATAAATGAAATAAATGGAGATAATAAAAAACAGTATTCGAGCTCAGAAGTCCATAAAACAATACAAAATAGGAGCAGAGCAAACACGGACCTCAAAAACATTAGAGGTAGGATCAGGTGCCATGGTGGAGTGATTATCCCCTGTCGACCGATCACACCCCCGTGTGCTCCTTGTCGTGATCGGGAAAAAACGGGAAAATCTGTCGTCAATTCAGTGTGAAATAATGGTCGAACGATTAGTATGAAAAACGTCAGTCAGCAATTGACTCGATGATAAAATGTATTTGCTGACAAGGTCATTGTATCGACCATATAACTTACGAAATGATGACTTTAAACGAGACTGATGATATTCTTGTTTTATTATCTTCTTTGTCAATAATTTACCTCGTTTTAGAAATTGTACATAGGTAGAGCTTGCTCTTGCGTATTGAATCAACTGAGAGATATAAACCTTGTTTGCAGGTGTTGAAGGTATATTGCTGCATAAGTAAGGAAAGTTGACGATAGAAAAGTCAAAGTCATTACGTTTATCATATAGCTTGGTTGTTAGATTACCATTGACATTCTTTTTCAAGTAAAATATCCAAGTATGAAACAGATGTGTCAGACTCTGTGGTATCTTTTATCTCAAGCTCACCGGGATATATCGTATCGACATAAGAATGAAAAAAAATTAACTGAAAATACGTCGTCGATATATCTAAAGATATAAAAAAATATATACCGAATCTATGAGGAAGGGGGTATGGGATCTTCGATCTCTTATTCGGATGTGTTGATGAAAAAATCACATAGAAAGCATTTAGAAATATGTCTCTTAAAATCTTGCCTTGACATCCCAGGTCATAAATAAGGCCGTCCAACCAGAGGGTCTCATAGTCCTGTAGCTTCAATAGATTATAGTCCAAGGTATCTGGTATATCATCTGCCAAATGTCTGTATCCTTTACCCTTAAATTCCTCTGTACAAATCGTATCTGCTATATGCCAGGTCATCGGGTTCCGAGTCACCAGCATCTGCACATTACCAGATGAGGCTAACAAAACAGAAACCCGTTGGCCGTGCAGAATATGTTAGAATTATCTCAATTTTGAAATAAAGAAATAATTTTGAATGCATACCGACTTGTAGAAAGAAGAATATAATCCAAAATCCACATTTCATGTTGAAACCTCATTGAATGTCGCCCTATAAAGTGTAAAGGAATAAAAATATATCAACACATGATAATTAGGGAAATAGAGTTATATTTGATAAGGAAGTTTTGTTTTATTTGATGTGAATGGTTGTCTTCTACGTATATTTGTCCAAAGCATCAACACTATATATAGTTTTATAGGATTCTGGTACTTGACCTTCTTAAAGAATTATCAAACTTACAGGGGGTTTTGTTAAATAAGACATTGTACAATATTTTCCTTTATCAGACAGTATCATATCAACTTGGCATTTTGTACACTTTTGTCTCAGTGGTTTTGGTAAAAACATAAAGAACATTGCATACAAGGTATTTGCAGTCAAAGCATAAGAAAAATTATGTTTCTTACACACAAAATAATTATAATTTAATGACTCACAGAAATAATAACAAGAGGCCCAGGAGCCACATCGCTCACCTGAGCAATTGGCTAGGAAAAAGCATATATCAGATCAGAACTGAAAGTTTACTGAGGGAGAGGGGGGGGGGAGGGGGCTTGAATTTTAACCCCCAGGGGGTCATGATTTGAACAACCTAGAATCTACACTACCTGAGGATGATTCCCTATAAATATCACTAAACATGGCTTTGAATTACTTGAAAAGAAGATTTTAAAAGGTTTCACTATATATTCCTATGTAAAACTTTTATCGGCCATTTGGCCCCACCCTACCCCCTGGGGGTCATGATTTGAACAAACTTGAATCTACACTACATGAGGATGATTCCACATGAGTTTTATACCCAGTGGTTCTTGAGAAGAAGATTTTTAAAGATTTTTTACTATATATTCATATGTAAAACTTTGATCGGCCAATTTGGTCCCACTCTATCCCCAGGGGTCATGATTTGAACAATCTTGAATTTACACTACCTGAGGAAGATTCCACATGAGTTTCATCTTTCCTGGTCCAGTGGTTCTTGAGAAAAAGATTTTTAAAGATTTTTCCTATACATTCCTATGTAAAAATTTTATCAGCCGTTTTGGCCCCACCCTACCCCCAGGGGTCATGATTTGAACAATCTTGAATTTACACTACCTGAGGATGATTCCACATGAGTTTCATCTTTCCTGGTCCAGTCGTTCTTGAGAAGAAAATTTTAAAAGATTTTTCCTAAATATTCCTATGTAAAGCTTTGATCGGCCATTTTGGCCTCCTCCTACCCCTGGGGGTCATGATTTGAACAAACTTAAATTTACACTACCTGGGGATGATTCCACGTGAGTTTCATCTTTCCTGGCCCAGGGGTTCTTGAGAAGAAGATTTTTTTTAAAATGCCATTAATTTTTCTATAATTCATAATTATCTCCCCTCGGAAAAGGGCGTGGCCCTTCATTTGAACAAACTTGAATCCCCTTTACCCAAGGATACTTTGTAGCAAGTTTGGTTGGAATTGGCCCAGTTTATCTTGAGAAGAAGATGAAAATGTGAAAAGATTACAACGACAACAATAACGACGACGACAGACAACGGACAAATTTTGATCAGAAAAGCTCACTTGAGCCTTTGGCTCAGGTGAGCTAAAAACAAACAAACTTCCTTATTATACATCTACTTATAAGGGACAATGATTTTAATGAGAAAAACACGTAGAAAAATATGTACCATTGTCATTATTTGAATCTTGAACACATAAAGGATGAAAAAGATGTTCGGTTTTCTGGTTGGCAATATCTACGTAGATTTGGAATTCAAGTTTTTTCAAAAATCCTTTGGAATTCTAATGGTTACACGGTACCATTGATCCAAATTATTAGCAGACGTATTTTTGAATTCATAAAAAGTAGAGTTTATTCAAAAACTTCTATAAGAAATGAAATATGCTCTTGCTGTCAACTTCAACTCAAGATTTAGATATATCGATGACGTTTTATTAATTAACAATATTCATTTTCACTTTACTTGTTTCGATACTGCAGAATACAAGTATCTCTTTGAACTCGAATTCGAAGACAACCCTGTCTGGCACATCTCTTTCAAATCTATAGACATGATGACTTCAAATTTGGATATTTTACTGGAAAAATCATTAATGATAACCTCAAGACGATCATTAATTATAGACATTATAACATCTACTGTAATGTCGACAACTCATGTATTTTATTTTTTAAATATTTTATTTATTTTTGTACATGTAGCAATATACTATTATCACCAGCATTTTGAGTTTGTGTGTTTCAAATAATTCGATACGCAAAATGTATGCTCTCCATTCGAACATTTTCTGAAACGATTGAGGAATAAGTTCATGATACAAGAACATCAGCAGCCTTGTTTAGAGTCGAGATTTCTCAAATTCTATGGTCCATGTAAAGACCATGTCAGCAGTGACACTCTATTAATAAGCGAAATGTTGTCAATAGCGTTTTCTTACATATTTCTAAGTCATTTTTTTTCACTCTTATTACGTTTGTCTCATCATGAAAATGAACATAAATCAGGTTTGATCGGTTTGGTAATACTTTTGTTAATGCACCTTGTAAAATATTTTTAATGTATTTAGAATATCTGACTTGTATATTTTGTTCACAGAAAGGGAAAAACTCAAAGAATATTGCATATTAATCTAAATACATAAAGGGAAATGAATTGGAAATTTCACATGATTTTATATTTTCGCCTCATTTTTTGAAAAAAGAAAGGGAAACACACAATTTACAGAAAAAGATATCAATAAGATTTGAAGAACATGACTGTACACTAGCCGATAATTATTTAAACATTTTTAGTTTATTGCTAAACACTAAGATAAGTACAGGATCCATAAACTGAACTATGTATAGAGTCAAATGATTTATTAAAATTATTTGGTTGTTATTAAATAATTACATAATTATAAAATTATATATGTGAATATCTAACTCAATTTCACAACCGACTGATTTATTGAAACCATATTTTGGAACTATTGGAATGAAAAAAGATATTTGAAAGAAAAATAAAAGCGTTTTTAAGAGATTGAATTTTGCATTTTTCCGATAGTAAACTTGAAATTCACATTTTAAACATGTTACATAATGATATGTGTATTTTAATTTTTCTTAAAAACTGTAAACAATAACAAAGTATGTGTTTTGGAATACAATCTCATTAAAAATATTATTTGAATCCACTCAACAACGATCCTTTTTGTAGATGGCCCATAAAATATTAAAATTGTTGTAACGGGAAGGAATTGTATTTCCTTTTAAAAAGTCTTTGATAGCAAATACAAAATATGACTGTTGACTGCAATTACACAAATGTAAAATATTTGTTAATTATCAAAATCAAAACATGTTTAATTTTAATTATGTTTATTCGTTTCCCTTTGAAATCTTCATTTGTTAAATATTTATCGGAATTATAGTAATATTTCTCTCTTCATGTTTTTATGACTTCACTGTTTGAAGACACATAAGGAATCGTTTTTGGACGAGAATAAGAAATGATAAGAATGATCATTTATGATGTAATGAATGTCCTTTGCAGGATCAGATCCCGTGTATGTCATCATATTGCACGGTCTTGTGAAGTGCCTCATTTTACCAATAATCTTTACTTAGGTAGGAATTCTTCTTTGATAATTGCATATGAATGCATCTTCAAAAATTCAACGAGAGCACACTTTTTCAGAGATTTCATTTTCCATTTCAAATTACTTTGCAGCTAGCGCCAGTATTTCTTGCTCCGTTATTTTAAATCAACTGAAAACATCCTTTTAACCATTCTGAAGCCGTTTGACGATTGTATCCGATCCACTGAAAAAAAATATATTGTCAGTGTCTAAAGGTGAAAATTGCTAATATTTCTCTCTATTTTATTTCCTTTCTATTCTTAACTGATTCTTTAATTGCACTGTCAAACATTGCTTTTCATTTTATCTACCACAATGTCATTTGAATATGTATTATATATTTTCAAACAAATAGGAGTATATTACATCTCTTTATTATTATTTCATCGTGTTGCTGCTTTATCCGGATATCACGAAGACTAATATCATTGATCAAAAGCATGGCGGAGAATACTTAAAAAAAAGATATTACTCAGCAAGAGGAACACAACTTTATATATAAGTTTAAGTTGAGACAGAATACATCGTAAGAAAAATTACTACCTAAATTGTGTTTTCTGAGTACATGGTTAGATCCTCCGCTCTCGTGTCCAGTATCAGTGGAGACTCCCAGGGTGTCTATCTGACCTGTATCAAAATATTCTTCCTCCACCTTGTTGCGAGACTTCTTTGATAAACCATGATGATGGCTTCTTTTGGAACGATGTGATCGATGCGACCTCATAGAGTTTGTATCATTTGTGTCTCTCGATGATCGCTGTGATCTAACGGAAGACGTATCATTTGTATCAAGTGAAATGTTTCTCTCGGCTAACCTTGATGAAGGTTGTGTATATGCAGATTGCACCGAGGAACAACTCGTGCAGTTTGAGGACGTTCGTAGAAAATCCCGCCTTCTTCTGTGTCGTCTGCAAGATGAACAGTACAGTCGTCCAGATGATGAACCGGATGTTGAAGCAGCTGGTGTACTTGGCTGGATTTCAATCCTAGGAGCCTCTGACGGGGCTACACTTGGTGGAGATTCATATGAAAAGTTTCTATAATAACGTACATCGTCCACATACGATGAAGATGTATCTGCTGATGATGCAGTAGATGATGCCAGTGTCTGGACACTGTCGACTCTTGGTGGAGGTGTAGGGTTTCTTGTTTGTGCAGTTGCTGTGGGGTTTCTAACTACGGATTGAGATGTCGGAAGCAGATGGTTTGCTGGCTCAGATATAGGTGATTCTGGGTCGGTTGGGATACGAATAGTATAACGATTTCCTCCACCCCGTGGTCGCATAAATATGGTGTCATAAACACTGTCCATTTTTATATTCTTTCTATAAATGATTTTTATTTATGTAGTAGTTTTTTTTTGGAAAAATATGTTTATATCAACAACAACAACAAAAAAGAATTCGCGAATGCATATTTGAAATAAATACATGTAATCTGTTCTTTTTTTTTTTGCAAAATATGGATTTTAATAACCTTTCTATGAGATAACATTCATTATTATTTTATTCACCTAGCTGTTAATTTTCTAACATTTCTGTACGGCTAAACAAATTACCTTTTGCAGAAAATTATGCCTCCTATGCAGACAGAAAATGCCATTACGACCACAGCAACAGATAAACTTGTCCAGATTATTTCCTGAAATCCTCTGGAATCTGTTGAATCTATTGAGTACATGTAGAAATTTCACGTACAAAAAGTAAGTCATTATTTTTATTAAATTAACTGGACACTTCTTTATTAAATTCATTAAATTTTCCATGTCTAAATCAATACTGCTTTCAATATTAGCTGGAAAAGTGAATGTTTGTAGCATCAGTTTCTTTTCTATTTTAATTTTCACTATCATACCTTCTTCCCTGTCTTTCATTGAATTCCAGGGCTCAACAGTATGTGGAGTAAAAATGATTTGGTATTCCCTTTTAATTTCTCTATATTCAACTGTCGAAACCATTATCGAATAACTTGTATCTATTAAGAAATCAAATAATCAAAAAATGTTAAAATAACCTCTCACGAAAATGAGTGATATCATACCAGTAGTACTCTTTTATTAAGTTTTGAATAATACCTCAAAATCACACAGCCTATTAACATGTAGTTTTCAAAATATCAATTTTGAAGCTAAAAAAGATAACCTTTGAATAATAATAATATGAGTAATACAATATATGGTAAGAGTGTATTACACACAAATTTTATTTTACATCCCGTGTTATGAAAAGCAACGGAAAATATAAAATAAATCAAATAGCTATTTCACAGGGAAATTGTATCAGGCTTACCATGCTCACAAAGGGCTTTGTGGAATTCATTACATTTTGTGTACATCCTCCGAAATCCTTGTCCATGCTTTCTTGCCATTGTGCATTTGACTTCTGTTGAATCTTTGAAAGAAAATGTATGTAATTATAATCTACTTGTAGATGTATTAAAATACAGTATTAATTTACATTATATACTATAGTAAAGGCACAAAGGGTTGTTTTTTTTAATTATCATATATTTCGATTTTTTAAGATTTAATTAATCTGTATGAAGTATATTGTATTGAAACTTGTCAAAACTACTATAAATAGGTTTTATAAATAGGTTAATAAACTTGAAATTTTATTTGCTTATTTAAATCAGGAAAAGAAGTTTCACAGCCTTTTAAAAATGAAATATTCTTGTGTATAATTACTTAAAGCAATGTTGTTGACGATAAATTCTTCTCCGGCTAAAAATCTTGAGATTTCCTGTCGTAATTTCCCAATCATAGAATAAGTGACGTTGAGAATACTGTTCCATCTACAGTATTTTCGTATAGTTAATTCTCCGTTCGCTGTAATTAAGATAGGAGAAAAATAATCTAGAAGGTTCCATGATGCCTCCCAGGCTGATAATGCTTCTTGGTTGTTGGTACTCTTTTCTATTTTGTTGATTTTTATATTTTAACATTGAAAAAACTAATGGTTTTCTAAATATTATAATTTCATCAAGCATTAGTGATTAAAGTGCTTGTCAGATTTCTCACCATCTTGACAAAGATATGGTAGATTATCGTGGCTGAGGAATCGTCGATGCCTTTCTATTACATGAGAACATATTCCATCTAAAGCAAAAGAAAAAAAAACCACTGGAATTGTTATATTAATGTTTATAGTTTCATTAATATAGATACATGCCTTACATTGAAAAAAGTCAATATATCTAATTTTTAAACATCTTTTAACACGTAAAGAAACAGGCATATTGTATAGAGCAATTTATCGAGTGCATTTGTGTGGAATGTAGGTCACAATAATACTTTTTTGTAACTCAGTGCAAGCCTGGGGACCATAAAACTTAGACGAGATCACTTATGATTTCTGTCATCCTTTTCCACTATATATTCCTTTGTTGAAAGTGAGACTGAGATCAAAGTTGAGCTCGAATGAGCCAGATATCATACTCTGGAATTCTTGCCTCTACATCCCAGGTCATAAGCAATATTGTCAAGCCAGAAACTCTCGTAGTCCCGCATCAACTGAAGATTATAGAACATGGTCGTGTCTGGTATATCACTCGCCAGATGCCTGTACCCTGTCCCATGAAATTTCTCTTGACAAATCTTGTCCGCATCATGCCACACCATTGGGTGCTCTGTTGTCAACATTTGTGTTTTTCCGAATGACACTGACAAAAAGTATCAATGACGTGAAAAGGTATTGAAGCACATTTTAAAGGTATGAATTGCAGTTATATATTTGTTTTTCTAATATCATTTCAACCAAAACATTGTATATGTATATGTTTCTTGACTATCAGCATAAATTAATAACAATACTCACCCATGGGTAGGAATGCAGTTGTTATCCAAAATATCACTTTCATTTTTGATCTTAAAGAATTAACTATGAACAAAAATCAAACGCCATAAGCTTTTTGGGGAAACAGAGTTTATCTAAATAAGGAAGTTAGACTGTTTATTCATTTGCCAGTATATGACACACAATGTGAACCAACCCTATTTTTAGAACAGGAATGAACTTTCCTGAAAAAAAGAAGAAATTCTCAGATGAAAGGCATCAGAATATCTTTTTATGAAAATAATTTTTGTAATCACAGTGGAATTACCGTTTCTACCATGATCTACTAATTATGTATATATAAGTACCCGAACAGTACGGGAATTAAATGTTTCCTTTTGATTTTGAATGAAAGGCATTAGTAATCTATTAATTGCGAGGTTTGAGGCCTCAAACCGAAAAAAAATCTAGAATGTAATAGACATGACAATAACTTTGTAACTTGTGTTGCACAGTAAATTCAATGTACACAAGATATTGATATTTATAAAATAAAAATTATTTGAAGAATTTTTTTATTTCTTTTAAAAACTCGTTTTAATCAGATTATTGCCAAGTTCTTTCATACTCCTGTTAACGTTTGTTTTTGTCAGACTTCTAAAAAAAGGTGGCGACCATTACTATTTGTGTTTCTTGTGGAAATATTTTGAAATTAATTCAGTGGAAATTTACACATGATTATGGAATCGCCTAAAAGTCAATAAATTGTCATCAAACGTTACCCTGCATCAATTTTTTCCCAGAAACCTGTGTTTGGTCAACACAGATTAACTGTTTACCTTGTTTTAAATCGATAATCATAATGTTCTTCAATTCTCTTTTTATGTAATAATTGATTACAACCATCGTTTAGATTCCTATGCTTTAAAGTTGAATAATACTTACTATGAAATTTGAAAACCTGTGCAATTATTACCACTTTTATTGTATTTGGTATTTATCTAAGCTCGATGGTTTTGTTTTTGTTGATCATTCATTTATTACATTGCCCTGGTCATCTTTTCAGAGGGAGAAGATAAATAAACAAAGGAAGGTAATGTACTCTGAGTTTAATAGTACGAATACATTCATTGACGTAGTTCCTTAGGATGCTCTTCCACATGGTAGTATAAATGTACTCTCTAAAGAGTTGTTACTTTAAATTGTCGTTATATACTGGTATTGTATATTTCTGTGCTACAATAACAATATCAAATAATAAAATTGTCTTGTAACAGTTTATCTAAATTAAGAAAATAAGTAGCACTGTATACGCGTTGCTATTGTTTTTTAAGCACTTTGATGATGTCATTCACTGTTCTCACGCCAACATTCGTCTGAAGAGGACCATCAAACATCAATAATGCGTTGTGGAAACCATCAGCTACATGTGAAAGCTCTACGTCTTTATTAAGATGTCTAAGACGCTCTGCAAACATTATTGCATCGTCACGGATCAAATCATATCCGGCAGCCAAAACGTATGTAAACGGGAAATGAGACAGTTCTTCATCAGATGCCATTAAAGGAAAGATGTTAGGATCTGTTAGTTTATCTTTCAATTCCTTAAATAAAGTTTCATTGCCAATATATTCAACCTCGGGTTTCTTTAGTCTAAGCTCCTTGGATCGTATATATTTATCAGGTAAATATTTCTGTTGATCAAACAAAAACTTGTATTTCCCTCGTTTGAAATCAGCAGACGTATGGAGATTGTTCAGAAACGCACCACACAATGAATGATCTAAATTAAGGTAATTCAAGAAAAAGTTTGTCTTTTGAGGATCGTTCATACTTTTGTTTAAATACTCTACATTTTCTATAAACCCGATTGTTTTCATGTTCACTGCCTGTAAAACAGGCACCAATAAAAGCAGCATTGCTATTTTCCCGCGCATTGCAGGGCGAAGTTGAACTGCTGCAGCAAGATTCCCGCCAGAACTGTCTCCACCTACTGCAATACGGCCTAGATCAACTCCAAGATCCCTAGCGTTATTGAAGACGTATGAAACAATATTTTCTATGTCGTCCAATCCAGCTGGATAGGGATTTTGAGGAATCAGTCGGTATCTGTGGGAAAAAAAATGTTTGTACTTAAAAAACCAAATGAATAATTATATAAGTTAATATTGTGATATTCTGCATTTCTGGTTAAAAACTCAATATTTTCGCTGACTGATAATTCACATGCGCACCATCTTTGCCAAATCATAATTGAGTTCAAAAAATGAATAGCCAAAGGTAGTCTTAATTCTTATTTCCATATAAAGAAAACATATAAAGAATACACATAAAGAAAATTTCATCATGAAGTCATGAATTCATCAAAAAATATCTGTGAAAAATCTTCCTAAAAGTATCTTGAAAATAAGATAATAAAGTAAGCCAATTATCTTACCCCACGGATATGATAACTACACCAGTTTTCTTTGAAAGTCTTTGGTTAAAGAGGTCATAGTTATCTACAAAAAGAAAGTTATCAAAACAAAAATACAAAATATATACATGTATATTCTCTATCCTAGCTTTCAAAAGCAGCATTAAAACGAATATGACAATTCAAACTGACCGACAGAGAGAAAAGTCCAACCTCCTCCATGAATGTATATAAAGACAGGTCTGTTGGTTTGCTGAAGAGATGTTAACGGCTCGTAAAGACGGACTGGTATCCCATTCATTAACCTCTCCGTTATCTGTCAGAAAATATTTTAATATCGGTATTTCAGATGAAAATACATTTATAATAATAAGTTCCCTGCATGTTTTCTTAAATTTAAAACTTCATAACAACAATATTATATTCAACAACACTCCTAAATAACATACACTATATATATGAATGAAAAAATACGTTTGCATGGTTTGTTGGTTTGTTTTTGAATACTTTTCAGTCCGTCCGATGGGACGTAAAATGGTGCCCCGTGTCAAGGATGACAACCCCCTTGGCACGTAAAAGATGGTTTCTCTGGAGTTCGAAAAAGAATAGGCTCATTGGGGGCCGCCAGAGAAACCGAAATCTTTCAAAAACCGATTATTTAAACTGATAGTCCACCTAAACATGATACTTTTCACACAATTTGGAAGCATGTCTTAGGTATACAAGTATAAAAAGGTCATAAGTATAATGCTTTACCTTTAGATCTTTATCTTGTGGATTCCAAAGTTTTCCTGTAGTACACACTCTGTAGACATTGTTACCAATACCTTTCAATAGTGGTGAAAATGGTTTTGTAATGCCAAGAGCAATCATAACCCCTATCTAACAAAACAAATTGAAGTGTTGCTAAAAAGATCATTTTTATCATTTCACATCCAATCATCTGGGGAAACATTGACTTTGTTATTGGGTGATTGGACTTAAGGTCATTGGCAAGGCAGGGTTTCCGGAGAAAAAAGGTTTAATACATAAAATTTTTAAATCATAAAACAGTCATTGAGAGTGATCTCCCGTTTGGAATTCTCTAGGCGGTGGAAATAAATAAACCGTATGTTACAGAGGTAAACAAAAGCTCATGTGCTTTTGTAATGGATATATTATAATCAACGATACAGCAAGAAGAAAAAGCAGTGAATTGGCTTTGTTGTACACCGTGTAAACAAAATGGGCAGACAGTCAAAATGTCGTCATTTACTATAGCAATTCTGGGAAGGGCAAAGATGTGACATATGCTGAAAGTTGTGAAAGCTAGGTAACCGGATGAGAACATTTCTATAGGTCATGTGAAGGAGGCACTGTTAAGTAACAATGAATAAAAGTAATAATAATTCCATGCAAATAAATATTTATGACAATTTGTTTCCAATAACGTAAATTACATGATAGAAAGTCTTTGATCATTATGAACAATAATCAATGTTAAGGGAAATAACCCAACAATTAAAGAACAGTGCTGGAATTTCTGTGTCTTGTTTCTATATTTCATTTTCAGGCAAAAAATATAAATGTGATCAGAAATAAGGATACAACAATGTATTTTATTCAAACGTATATGAAATAAATGGGTTTTAGTGAAATCGTATGGTTAAATATAATGTAAGGCAATTTTATCAACATTTACATAGGAAAGGTATTGAGAATCGTGAAAAACCTTGATTCCACAAAATCTAAAAAGGAAGACTGGCTTGGTGGGTTAATCAAACCAGAATTAACATATTTGGTAGCGCTCAGCCTGTTCAAAAGTTCTTGAAAATTTATATTCTAAAGCCAGGGACCTTGCCAATTAATATTTTTTGCCAATTCCTTAATATTCTTTTGACTTGATTATTAGTTTTGTTATTTTACACTTGTATTTACAAGTCAATTTAGCCTCAACACGTGGCGCAAAGACAGAGGCTACATGTAGTTTCAGAGAGGAGTATTTTGCCTTTGAATTTATTTCTACTTTAACTCATGAATAATCGCCTTGAACTTTTGATTTGTTTGTAATTTTAGTGAATGTTTCCTCGTTCTCGAAAATTAAACCTCGCGAATTGATTCCCAAACACGAAAACTTTCACCATAGACGTCAGACTGGAAATCTACCTATATATTTATACTCTCAGGGGTATCCAAATGTTCCTCAAATAGGTAATGGATACATTAATAATTGTGCTCTCATCATTTATTTTAAGAACAGGATGTTACTCTCGAAATGACCAAGGCCTTTCAGGCATCCTTCCATCACCCTGACACTGAGCTTTACTTCGATGGGTTCTGGCACCTGTACATCTAACAATAACGACAACAAGACACAGGTGAACAACACAATAAAGGCACACACGTGTTATGTCCTCATTTTGTTTGTGTCCGAAAGGTGTTACCCCTCGATAAGATACAAGTTTTATCTTTGCTTCTCACAAGTGTGTAAATCTAGTCAGATTATATGTGAGGTTAATACAAATTTAACACTTTTTTAGACATATTGAATTTTATATGAATAGCACATAATATGTAAATTGTGCTTCATTATATGATTGTGCCAAGTAGTCCATGAATTGTGCATAAGTATAGATAACATATCCGTTGGGACCCAAGAAGAATATTTTTTTAAGATGCACAAATATTGTTTCCCTGCATTTTTCAATAGTATTTTAAAAATATATATTCAATTTTCTGTGATTTAGAGGTTTTAGAATAGTTTTTAAAGACAACAAAACAGATATCATTGATTACTTAGACGACCTACAAGTTTCTTTTTCACAATAAAAGGTAAAGAGTATATATATATTTATTTATTCGTTTTGCTTTTTGTAATAAACGTATCGTTCAATGACTCTCAAACAAATAGTTATATGTGGATACGAACAAGGCCAAAAAGACGGGGTTGTTCAGTATTAGAATAGCTAAAATATTCAAATTAAGCAAACAGGGACGAATGATCGAAATAAAGATTAAAGTCAACTTACAAAATGGCCGATGCTTTTCATACACCCCTCCATGACCCGGAGACTGGTCCTCTCCTCAATGGGTTCTGGTACCCGTACATCTAGATAGGAAGACAACAAAACACAGAAAACTAAAATAATCAAAGTACACACATAGAACACCTTCATTTTGTAAACACCGTGAAAAATGTATTTTGGTTTAAGAGAGGCTTATCTGATCAATTTGACCCGTTATCATATTCTGTTTGGAGAGGTGGACAGGCTTTCGCCTGTCCACTTCTCTAAAGAAAATATTGTTTATCAATGTACTTGGGTAACTTATATTTACCAGTCGAGTTCTTCGTTCCGTCCTTTCTGTCTTTAACCGCGCTTTTTAGATGCACTGCAGTATTGTCAAAATATTATTTAAGTATAGGTCCATATAAGAATCAGGCAGCATATTTATAAAAGTGATTCATCGGGTTCTCAGATATGAATGATTTTTTACTAACAGTTTTTTCTTGGACTATAAGCCATGAATGTGGAAGGCAAAATTATTTGGGTCATTGTTACTATGGAAACCTGGACAAAGAAATTTCCCTAGCAACAGGCAATTTTTTCCTTATATATTGACGAAATTTCACTTATTTCGATGGCTTTGTACAAAAAATTAATAAAGTCATTTTTTTCCTTCTTGAGTGTCTTAAGAAAGATAAATTTTTGTAGTGTCCTGCCAACATAATACAAAGAAATTACATTATCTAATGCCATGTAACAAGTTCAGAAAAGTGGATAAATATATATAAACTTTAGAAAAATATAACAAGCCAGGTAAATTTTATGAGGACAAAAAAAATGACAAGAATTCAGCAATATCATATAGGCTAATTTTTACCATTTTGCTTTTCCTTATGAAATTCACGTGGCTTGGTATACGTTTTTAAAGTTTATATTACACTTTTAGCACCAATTTAACATATTCTATAATTTGTTTTCATCTGTAAACCTTTTATGTTTTTTTCCATATTTGTAATTTTTGAAATATTACTAAAATTTTCCAAGTCTATTTCATTTTCCAGTTCTTTGAAGAAAAATGTCTAAGAAATATCCACTTTTCTGAACTCGTGGCATTAAGTGATATTAAGTCTCCTCGAAAGAAAAAAAAAAGTTTGTTTGTATCATCTGTCCTTAAGAATGTTAACTAGGCAAAAACATTCTACTCATAGAAATGAAAAGTCATATACTTGACCCATGACTGTGGTATTTTTTCTCATTCAAATAATAATTAAATGAACTACTTTTCATTCCTGTGGCTTATTTAGACTCAAAAGTCTTCAAATTTTATAGCAAATTTCTAAAAATTTTGCATCATGACCAATATCTGCAACGAAAACTGGATTGTCTTATTACTGACAAATTAAGAAAATACAGTAATCACATTATGAGAAAAAAATATCGACTTTTGTTGATGTCAGCTTGTGACAATGCAGATCTGTTGAAGTTTTAATATAACACTGTCGCCTGTACAAGATCTTTCTGAATGGTCAATTGGTTACTAATAATTGGAACTATCAATTATAGAGGGGTTTTTTTTGGGGGGGGGGGGGGGGGGGGTGGGTCAACGTATTTCTAAAATGTTTTACGGTAAATTCAGAAGAGAAAAATAGGTGATGTGTATGTGAGTTAGTTGCTGGGGGATGGGATGAAGGGGGATTTTCATTCAATCGACATAAAAATATCATGAAACTTAAACTGAATATTATTATAATCCAAAAGTATTAATTATCTATAAAGATTATAGGACAGATGATACCGTTAAAATCACCTTGAAATCCGAGCTAAATGCAAATTCTTAGGACATTTATTACCAGTTTTTCTATTTCTTACTGTCCAACTCGTTTTTTTATTGGTTGAAAGATGCTTCACATTTTAATTCCAAGTTCTCATGTTAGAATTTACAAAAATTTTGAAGATTCAAGAGTCACAATAAGCCACTGACTAGCATGAAAAGTAAGTCATTGATTAACAATCTGAGAGTGGAAAAAAAAAAAAGAAATACAACAAACATAAGTCAAGTAATTGATTTTTCATTTCAATAAGTACATTGTAGAATGTTTTTGCCTAGTTAACATCCTAAAAGACGCAGATTTTTGTTTGAATTTCTAATACTGATTCTATTTCAAAAAGTATTTGTTTTGCTTAGTCGATAACTTCTATTGCTATGGATATATTAAATTTAAATATTTTTAAAAAAACTGGTTTGACAATGCTGATCCCGGGCAATAGCAAATAAACTGTAAGAATCAAATGATCTTTTAAAAATCTCCTTAAATATGTGCTTAAAATAACTTTCAATGCATGTAAAAATTTCAAGCTACATTTCTTTCATTGGAAAATTGTGTATGAAATATGAAGATAAATGAAAATTTACAAGCTGCAAGTCATTGAAACTTTAAAATTGAGAGCGGAACAATCACAGACCTCTAAAACCATCAGTGGTGGGGTCATCTGTCATGGAGAAGAAGGATTATCTATCGACCTATTATATTGCCTGTGTGCTCCTTAACATGATGACTGAAGATATTCTTCATTCATTGTTCCATCATATGTCACCATATATTTCAAGTAGTTTTTAGACATACATAATGAAAATCTTTTTCTTTTTTGCAAACACTTCTTTTATTGAATTTATAAAATCATTCATGTCCGGATGATTGCTGCTTTCAATATCAGCTGGTAAAGAGAAGGTTTGAAGCACATAACATAGTTGTTTTCTATATCTTTTTTATCATACCCTCTGCGTCCTTTATTGATTTCCATGGTGTGTGGAGTAAAAATGGTTTGATATTCCCTTCTAACTTCTATCTATCGAATCATAGAAACCATTATCAAATAACCTGTATCTGTTGAAAAAGCAAATACTATTTTATAGTTTTTTTTAATATATAGTATCGTAAAATTAAACATACTATGCATTAACGACGTTCGATCCTCATATTTAGTCTTAAACTTTTTTGCCTAGTATATTTTTAGTTTCTACATACATAGCTTAATTAAAATTCAAATCAAAAAATGGGGGTCAATACGCTTCTCTTGGCGCTACAGTACATTTAATATGACCTTTTTGCACTGAAATTTGTGTCTTAATTGAAAATTAAATTTTTGACGTTTTCCCTCCTATATTTTAATCCAATTAAAGCAAGAAACAAAATGAACTCTTAATTTGTTTTTAAAAAAGACACTTAGAAATTGTGACTAAAAAAATTTCAAATTGCTTCGCATAATCAATTATTTGACCTTTCTGCACTAATAAAAAAAAAAGATTTTTCTGGCATTGAAAATTTAATAAGCAAGAAAATTATTTTAAAATCTTAAACTTTTTCTGATTTTAAGCAAATACGTCAATTTTATCTTGAATATGTAGAAAAGAACATAAAAAGTGGGGGTATATGATGTAAATTTTCAGATATTACTAAAAAGTGTTAATTTTACGTTAAAATTGGCTCAATTTTTTCCAAGATTTTCAGAATATATTTACTATATTTGTCACACTTTCTTGATAGAATACATACGAAATAATTTAATAGATATTTCAGAACCAACATAACACATTTCACTGCAAAGAACAGCTTTCTGTGTAACCAGGATGGAAAAATAGGAATCCAAAATTAACAGTACTGTTATAGTTCAAAATGGAAAAACTGATCATTTTCGTCTTAAAAACCTTCCGCCACAAATATAGTCCCTTGCTTAATTCTACTTTAATGGAATTTAATCGCGAATTTTTCATTGAATATAGCTAAATTTGCACTGTAGAATTTAGATTAAATGTAAGAATTTTAAAATGATGCATAATTTTATAAATAAAGGAGCTGACCAAAACCCACTCAAAATCTCAGGATCGAACGTCCTTAAGTGGGACCAGTAGTTTTCTCAATATTAATTTGAAGCTAAAAAAGATTAATTTTGAATTAAAAAATAAAATACAAGTAAAACAATATATTGTGAAAGTGTAATACAAATACACAAAATTTATTTTATATCCTATGTTTTGAAAAGAAAACGGAAAATATATAATAAAGCAATAAATAAAATAACTATTTTTCAGGGAAATTGAATCAGGCTTACCATGCTTACAGAGGGTTTTGTGGAATTCGTTATATTTTTTGTACATCCTCCGAAATTCTTGTCCATGCTTACTTGCCATTGTGCATTTGACTTCTGTTGAATCTTTTATACGAAAAACAGAAAATTATCATCTAGATAAACTGAAATACAGATACATTCATTGCATTAAAATATACCGGTATATTATAGAAAAGACACACAGGGCTTGTCAATTTGACTTATGAAATAATCAATATCTTAATGATATCTTTATAGATATACATTTATAAACTTGCAGTATGAAATATATTGTGTAGAAAATTGTATTAGCAATTCATCGATTGCATATGTTTGTATCGTAAGTCACAATAATACTTCTTTGTAAATAAAAATTTTATTCATAGTTCTCTTAAAATAGACACAGGAAACAAAGTATATGAACATATGGAATGTAGACCTTAATGCAAGCCTGGGGACCATAAAACTAAGACAATCTCACTTTCGATCTCAGTCACGCTTTTCCACTATATTCCTTTGTTGAAAGTAAGACTGAAATCAAAAGTGAGCTCGTGTAAGTTTTATAGCCCTAGGCCAGAGTTCAAATACTATTATTTTTGTCTCTACATTCAAGTTCATAAGCAATATTGTCAAGCCAGAAACTCTCGTAGTCCTTCATCAACTTCACCCACCAGATGCCTGTACCCGGTCCCATAAAATATCTTATGATAAATCTTGTCCGCATTATTTTGGGAGATATTTTGAATTTAATTCAGTGGAAATTTATACATGTTTTTGGAATCATCTAAAAGTCAATACTCGTAAATTGTCATTGAATTTGGTATTTATCTAAGCTTGATGGGTTTTTTTGTTGATAATCATTCATTTATTTTATTGCCCCGATATTCTTTTCAGAGGGATAAGATGAATAAGAAAGGCAAGTGATGCACTTTGAATTTGAGTTCAATTGCTTTATTTATATATTTATTTATTGATGTAGTGCATATTATTAATTTATTAACGTAGCTCATGAACTTCTTCCACAGGGTAGTATAAATATACTCCCCGTCAATGAAAACGCAACATTCTAATTTTAGGGTGAAAAGTATATACGGGTTATAACTATATACCAAACACGTTAGGACATCTTTAACTTTGCCAAATCAGTTATTTAATGTTTGAATGGCTTTCATTTCATTACCAAAAGCTGATTTGTTAGCCCTCTTAACAGATAACATTTAAATAAAACACCCCCCCTTCCGACCATTTAATCAAAACATGCTAGTCCGCTATGAAAATTATGCATGTACGCAGTCCGATTTTTACCACCCATTAGGTTTATCAATGTCTTTATCTGAGCGAAAAAAATATTTTTGGGCATTTTTAATTGCATGTTGTTCAGAAACTGCGGTCGAATTTTCTCTAACTTGGCGTAGTGTAGTAACTCTTGGACTTCCGTGCAAGAAAATGTTATTTATGCTACTGCAATACATGAGCCTGATGAGTCGTGATATAGTGTACATTTCAACACTGCAGCTCTTTTTTTCTTTATTTTAAGAATTTCCAGCATTAGCAATGAAAATCAGTCATTTTGATGAAAAATAGGCATCACATCCGGTAAAAAAGAAAGATTTGTTTCCTGGCCTTTTAGCACAATACTTATGATTAACAGTTTCAAAACCTTGAAAACCCAAAATATTGTTTTAAATTTTATTAAAAATGCAAAAATTTGATTTCAGATAAGAGGGCTAAAAAGCAACTTCCGGTAGAGGAAGGAAATTCATTCAACCGTTAAATAATTGATTTGGCAAAGTAAAAGATGTCTTAACTTTTTTGTACATAGTTATAACCCGTATATACTTTTCACCCTAAAATTAGAGTGTTGCGTTTTCATTGACGGTGAGTATATAATTTCCAAAGAGTTGTTACTTTAAATTGTCGTTATATAAAGGTATTGTATATTTCCGTGCTACAAAAACAATATCAAGTAATGCAATATCACTTCATCTTTATAAAAATGTCTTGTAACAGTTTATTTAAATTAAGAAAATAACTAGCACTGCATACATGTTGCTATAGTTTTTTAAGCACTCTGGTGATGTCATTCACTGTTCTCACGCCAACATTCGTCTGAAGAGGACCATCAAACATCAATAATGCGTTGTGGAAACCATCAGCTATATGTGAAAGCTCTACGTCTTTATTAAGATGTCTAAGACGCTCTGCAAACATTATTGCATCGTCACGGATCAAATCATATCCGGCAGCCAACACGTATGTAAACGGGAAATGAGACAGTTCTTCATCAGAAGCCATTAAAGGAAAGATGTTAGGATCTGTTAGTTTATCTTTCAATTCCTTAAAAAAAGTTTCATTGCCAATATATTCAACCTCGGGTTTCTTTAGTCTAAGCTCCTTGGATCGTATATATTTATCAGGTAAATATTTCTGTTGATCAAACAAAAACTTGTATTTCCCTCGTTTGAAATCAGCAGACGTATGGAGATTGTTCAGAAACGCACCACACAATGAATGATCTAAATTAAGGTAATTCAAGAAAAAGTTTATCTTTTGAGGATCGTTCATACTTTTGTTTAAATACTCTACATTTTCTATAAACCCGATTGTTTTCATGTTCACTGCCTGTAAAACAGGCACCAATAAAAGCAGCATTGCTATTTTCCCGCGCATTGCAGGGCGAAGTTGAACTGCTGCAGCAAGATTCCCGCCAGAACTGTCTCCACCTACTGCAATACGGCCTAGATCAACTCCAAGATCCCTAGCGTTATTGAAGACGTATGAAACAATATTTTCTATGTCGTCCAATCCAGCTGGATAGGGATTTTGAGGAATCAGTCGGTATCTGTGGGAAAAAAAATGTTTGTACTTAAAAAACCAAATGAATAATTATATAAGTTAATATTGTGATATTCTGCATTTCTGGTTAAAAACTCAATATTTTCGCTGACTGATAATTCACATGCGCACCATCTTTGCCAAATCATAATTGAGTTCAAAAAATGAATAGCCAAAGGTAGTCTTAATTCTTATTTCCATATAAAGAAAACATATAAAGAATACACATAAAGAAAATTTCATCATGAAGTCATGAATTCATCAAAAAATATCTGTGAAAAATCTTCCTAAAAGTATCTTGAAAATAAGATAATAAAGTAAGCCAATTATCTTACCCCACGGATATGATAACTACACCAGTTTTCTTTGAAAGTCTTTGGTTAAAGAGGTCATAGTTATCTACAAAAAGAAAGTTATCAAAACAAAAATACAAAATATATACATGTATATTCTCTATCCTAGCTTTCAAAAGCAGCATTAAAACGAATATGACAATTCAAACTGACCGACAGAGAGAAAAGTCCAACCTCCTCCATGAATGTATATAAAGACAGGTCTGTTGGTTTGCTGAAGAGATGTTAAGAGCTCGTATTGACGGACTGGTATCCCATTCATTAACCTGTCCGTTATCTGTCAGAAAATTTTTAAATATAGTTATTTCAGGCTCCTCTTTTCTCCTGGTTTGTCATGATTTAAACAAACTTGAATCTTCACCACCAGAAGATGCTTCCATATAAATATGAACAATCACAACTTTGCTGTTTTTGAGAATAAGATTTTTTCAAGATTTTTTCTATGTATTCTTATGTTAAACTATGATACCCGATTGTGGTCAAACCCTACCCCCGGAGGGTCATGATTTGAACAAATTTGAATCGACTCTACCAGAGGATGCTTTCATATATGGCTTTGCTGTTCTTGAGAAGAATTTTAAAAATTTCCCCTCAGTATTCCTATGTTAAACTTTAATCCCTTATTGTGGCCCCATCCTACCCTCGGAGGTCATGACGAACAAACTTGAATCTAAACTACCAGGGGGTGCTTCCACATAAAATTTATTTTTCATGGCCCAGTAATTCTTGAGAATAAGCAATACTTAATGGGCCCTTTTTATGTGCCATTTTACTTCAGAATATATTACCAAATCGTTCTCTATTGGTAATAGTTAGATACTAGTGGATATTTCTAATCAAAAAGCAAGTTAACCGCTACTTAAATCAGCATGGATTTGAAACAATTGAATATTTTGAAAGGCCTATGGATACCCTTTAAATCCGGAAAAGTCGAACAGAACCTTCTTTTAGTTTCGTTTATGTAAATCAAGGGAATAGATATGAACAATCTGATGGTGGATCATAGTCGGGCGCGTTTGCGGAATGATATTCCAAAAATATGGAATAAAGTTGTGTAGTTGCCTGTATCTTAAATGATTAGACTAAGAAATTGGTACTCTTGAATTTGAAAAATTACAATAATAGTTTCGTTGAATTTGAAATTAAAAAGGAGTGTTATAGGTGGTTTCAATATACCTGTTTCATTGTCTTGCATGAAGGTTAAAAATGTTTGACACTTTATGAAGGACACTTAGATCCCCTTACGGTATACCCTCCCGTGTTCTTAAAAACAAATACACAAACATCTCTAATATATTAAGCGGCACGACTTTGACTTACTGAAATAAAACCTGCGTATGTTTTACAGTGAGCACTTTTGAGGAATGTTTACCTGGGTAGAACTCACGTGACTATCAGTATTTTAAATAATTTGTTCCACACGTGGGTTCAACATGGGTCATACAGGCAAATAGCTCTCACTTGCTATGGGAAAAACATTGTACTTCTTATACATTTTTAATATTTTAAGTACGAGCCTAATCGTGTGCAAATTTCATACTTTCACTCAAGTTGTATAAATGTAATATGCGTCATTTGTCATTCGCACAAGTTTGCACAACGTTAGGCTCATAGTTAACAAAGGCTTTGAAATGAATGACCGTTCTCGATTTACTATAGAAAATCGCCAATGTCGGCTGATCCCTACCACATTGTATAGTTTTGTTCTTTGTATATTCGTGGATTTCAGCGGTAAAATTTGTTGTATCGTATGGTTTAGATATCAATTAATGATTTGAGATTAAAATTTTTGCTTAAGGAGGCTGGGGGGTCAACAAATTAATCACAAATTAACCACCAGATTTAACTTAGTTTTTTAGATACGGTAACTTAAGCTGTCTACTATCATTTCACAAAGAAAAAATTCATAGATTTTAGTTTTCAAATTTGATCATTTTCTATATCTGCATATGGAGCTCTCCTTTTAAAGGAGATAAAAATAGTCTGAAAATGGCTGCCACACCCCAGCCTCGTTAATTTGATTGTTTATTTTTTCACATTTTACCGGGGCCCATAAGTGCACTCGTTCTTTGACCTCCCATTGTGGCCCAACCCTACTCATGGGGGTCATGATTTGAACAAACTTGAATCTACACTACCTGATGATGCTTCCGCATGAGTTTCATCTTTCCTAACCCAGTGGTTCTTGAGAATAAGAATTTTAAAGATTTTCCCTATGTATTCCTATGTTAAACTTTGACCCAATATCATGGCCCCACACTACCCCTTGGGGTCATGATTTCAAGAGACTTGAATCTACACTACCTGAAGATGCTTCCACATGAGTTTTATCTTTCCTGATCCAGTTGATTCTGAGAACATTTTTAAAAGACGACATTAATTTTTCACTAATTCATAATTATTTCCCCTTAGAAGAGAGCGTGGTCCTTCATTTGAACAAAATTAAATCTTCTTCACCCAAAGATACTTTGTGGCAAGTTTGATTGGAATAGGCCCAGTGGTTCTTGAGAAGAAGACAAAAATGTTAAATTTACGTCGACAACAACAACGACAACAACGACGACAGAAAACAGACAAATTTTGATCAAAAAGCTCACTTGAGCCATCGCCTCAAGTGAGCTTATACGTCATAATGTTTTACCTTAAGATCTGTGTCTTTTGGTTTCCAAAATTTTCCTGTAGTACATACCCTGTAGACATTACTACCTATTCCTTTCAAAATTGGTGAAAATGGTTTTGTAATGCCTAGAGCAATCAGAACACCTATCTGACGAAACAAAACAAATTGAAGTGTTTCTAAAAAGATCATTTTTATTATTTCACATCCAATCAACTACGGAAACCTTGGAGAAATATTGCCTTGCTTATTAGGTGTTTGATTTAATATTTATTAGTTTTGTTATTTTACATTTGTATTCACAAGTTTATTTAACCACAAAACGTTGCGCACAAGATAAGGGCTACATGAATGTTCAGGGCTTGGTGTAAAATGCGGAGGATGGAGTCTCCAAAATGGAGGGCCAGAGATTGCAAGGGATGGAGCCTATTATGTCAATTTTAATACATTTGACTGTTTTTTTCTTTCAATCATTTTAGAAACTAAATTCAACTGGGTTGCTTGCAGAGCTCTCCATCAGTGATAAAAAATTGCCTGTCAGAATAAATCACTGAGTCTAAGTAATCATGTCATGATTACATTACACATTGCAGATCACTTTATTAGTAAATTATCATCAAATAGAAAGTCTATATCATATTGTGGTAAAACCTGCAAAAGCTTGGGTAGGCGTATATATAAATCTGTGAGAAATAGTGTAAGAACACGAACGCTTTTACCAAAGATGTCAAACTGGGAATCCGCCCATAAATTTATACTCTCAGGGTATCCAAATGTTCCTCAAATAAGTTAGGGATACATTAATCATTGTGATTTCATCAACTTTTTTAGGAACAGGATGTGACTCACGAAATGACCAAGACCTTTCAAGCATCCTTCCATCACCCTGAGACTGAGCTTTTCTTCGATGGGTTCTGGCACCCGTACATCTAACAATAAGGACAACAGGACACAGGAGACCAACACAATAAAGGCACACACGTGTAATGTCCTCATTTTGCCTTTAGTACGAAAGGTGTTTCCCCTCGATAAGATACAACTTTTATCTTTGCTTCTCACGAGTGTGTAAATCTAGTCAGATTATATGTGGGGTTTCTACAAATTTAACTATTGTTTGTGTTTGTGTTTGTTTTGGTTTGGTTTGTATTTGAGTGTGTGTGTGAGGTTATGTGTTTGTGTGTAAAAAAAATTGCTAACTTTTCGATTAAAAGCAAGATATATAAAAGACGGACAAATCTTTTGTTAATATAGTCATAAGATTTAAACAACATTTTTTAATGAAGATTGTTCTTTTTGTAAAGATGATATGTACAATTATATATTATGTTTGTTCGTAATAAACAGTATATATATATATATATATATATATATATATATATATATATATATATATATATATATATATATATATATATATATATATATATATATATATATATATATATATATATATATATATATATATATATATATATATATATATATATATA
>PRKT01000119.1:699979-753139 GCA_003671525.1 Saccostrea glomerata
ATATATATATATATATATATATATATATATATATATATATATATATATATATATATATATATATATATATATATATATATATATATATATATATATATATATATATACTCTTAACCTATTGTGAAAAAGAAACTTTTACATATATATATATATATATTCCTTTTCCTTTTGTAGTAGATGCATCAATCAATGAAGTGATAAACTTTCAAACAAGTAGGTATATGTTTATACGAACAAGGTCAAATAGTTCGGTATTAGAATAGCTAAAATATTCAAATTAGGCAAACAATGATGAATGAAATAAACATTAAATTCAACTCACAAAATGGCCGAGGTCTTTCACACATCCCTCCATGATCCTGATGCTGATCTTCTCCTCAATAGGCTCTGGTATCCCTACATCTAGAAAGGAGGACAACAGAACACAGAGAACTAAAATAATCAAAGTACACACATAAAACACCTTCATTTTGTAAACACATTGTGAAATGTATTTTGGGTTTTTGGTTTAAGAGAGGCTTATATGGTAAAGAAGAAGGTATAGTTTTAGCTTTATTGTGCCCTAAAAATGTAATGTCATCAAAAAGTTTTGAATCTGGCTTAAGGTATACCTTTACTCAGATGACTAAAAATTCCACTGATAAGAACGAAAAACAACATATTGCACATTGTACAACTATGATTCTTGTGTTAAATTTCAATTTCAAATAACTAGGTCAATGACGTCGTTTTCATGCTAGTGGCCCCTCCGTATTTCTCGAGAAATACCTCAAATTTTCACACTATGACCATTTTTTTCTTCACCCACAAAATATAACAAGCAACAAAACTCTTTATATAATGAAATATTATAGCAATGGAACAGAGTTGCATCATATAAAGAAATGAGTAGAGTTTGGGCCATAAACGTGATAATTTTTACGGTCCGAATTTCCTCTGTCATTTTTATATTTTTTCCTATTTTTAATCAAATATTACAAAAATCTGAATGATAAGAACTCTTAATTATTTACAGCCTCAGGTTACTTTTGTTACCCTCATTCTCATGGTATTAATATTATACCGGGTCAATGATCAAAATATTGAGATATGTTGTCTGGAGTGGTTTTTGTACATATTTTTGAATTTCTTTATTTCATAGCATTTATTCATTTGAAATAATTTATGAGCTTAAACACATATAATATTTGCAAAATGATGTCTTGAAATACATGTAACCTTTACTTTGTGATTAACATTGCAAGAAATAAAAATTTTGACAAAAATGAAGAATGAAAAATTAAGTCCGAATTTCCTCTGCATAGCCATACATTGAGTTTTGTTCCTGTATATTTTCTTCAAGTACTAACATATTATATTTTTTAATTGATATTGAGAAAAAAACGTTGCTATTTTATCCATTTAGAACAATTTTTTATTCAACATTGTAAACTTTATAAAATTTCCTTTCTGATTTCTGAAACCTGAGTAAACGTCATCCTTAAATAGTTAAGTATATGACTTTCATAAATCAGAAAAGACTATGACACAAAGGATTACCATTCTGCAAATATGACGTCATAAATGTCATGCATTTCTGTATTTTAACAGAAAAAGCCTCAAATTGACCAATTTCAAGGGTAATTTTCCTTTCTAAAATAGTTTCCACAGCCGTCGCCCACTTTAATTTTTTTATATGTTGTGCAAAAAACAATAAAAAATCACATATCTCAAAATCTTTGTGGGCGATGCCTGTGGATAATGTTTTCTGAAAGAAAATTCCATTGAAAATTGGTGTCGTCTGCAACTTTCTAAGAAAATACGGGAAAATGCACATGTTTATGACGTTACAATTAGCATTTAAAAACACGTGTGAGCAAAATTATTTATATAATTTTTCTGCATGGAATTTTTATGATTCAGAAAGCATTAGTTTTCATCTTTAACACTAGTTTTACTTTTTAGAAAATCACAGGGCAAGATTTGTATAGAAACCATACCTTGTTCTTTGACCCGGTTATCAATGTACTCAGGTAACTTATTTTTACTGGTTGAGTTCTTGGTCCTTCCTGTCTTTAACCGCGCTTATTTGATGCACTGCAGTATTGTCAAAATATTATTTAACAAATTCTTTGTATAGAATTTTCAGACTACATTTATTTCAATGGAGAATTGTGTATGAACTATGAAGATAAAGAAAAATTCACAGGCCTCTAAAATCATCAGTGGTGGGGTCATCTGTCATGGAGAAGAAAGTTCTCTATCGACCGATTATATCCGCTGTGTGCTCCTTAACATGATGACTGAAGATATTCTTCATTTATATTCATTGTTCTATCATATGTCAGCATACATTTCCAGTAGTTTTTAGATCTCACATAGTGAAAATCTTTGTTTTTTCACAGAAAGTGAACAAAAATATATATTTATCTGCTGTTCCTTAAAAGTTTGATGCAGAAAAGGTGAACAGCATTACCAGGCATTATAAAATCATGTTGAGGTCCTTCATTTCTTTACACTCTTAAATTATACAGGGAAAAAGAAAATTAAGTTTAAAAAATACGTTCAAGTCGAATACTGAATTGTCACATTGATTATTATTTTTTATGACGAGTTGATTTACATGGCCAATTGCCAGATAATTATAAGTAATTTAAGTGACATGTTAACTAAAATATTCGTATGTTGCATCTTATATGAATTTGAATATTACTATGTTGTATTTACAATATTTGCACACCACCCTAGTAAAATTGGTTTAATCTTTTATTATGTACATTGTCTTTTTATATGATAATTAATATACTTGTATCTGTGTTATGCCCCCAGTGGGACCATGATTGGAAATGATTTCTATTGTAAATTCTATTGTATTGTATACGTAAAATGTTATGTAAAAATAATATGCTCAAAAAAAATATTTTGTACTTTCGAGAAGTGCTTTCGACAGGTGTTGGAAGACCTGGTCTTCAAAGACCAGCTTGATATTGTCAATCAGAGACTCGGGCAGCTTTTTAATATTAATCTCAGGGTATCTGTGTGTACAATCAGAATATTTTTAACTTTTTTTTAATCTTGCAAGTAGTACTTACTTAAGTACATCTGAGATAAAGTTGAACAGCCATTATCTAATTTTTAAAATGTTTTATATCCTTTTTATTTTGTATTTTTAACAACCCATAGCTTGGTGTTTACTAGATATATCAGACAATTTCTAGTTGCATATAATGGAAAGTAATTAGTAAACTCTTATATGAACTTTCTATTGTCTTTTTTAAAGTCTCGTTTGGGTAAGTTTAATGGTTTGACTTTAAGCAGTTTATGAAAAGTAAACCTCGAGATTTTATCCTGCTTTGTTCATTCTTATATGTTCTTTAAAGGTACACCACGAATAATCCGTTTGCATTGTTTTCGTCAAACACAGTGGATGATTAGTCAAAATATTTCTTTAGGTCCCGTAAGTTAAAATTTTAAAAGTGTCGAACATATTATTATATATCTAATTTGGTCTTGAATTTAGGTTAATTTTCTAAATTAACTTTTTAACATTGGATGGAGGCAAAATGCCAAAATACAAGATGACATATTTTGATCTAAGAGGACGGGCAGAGCCCACCAGGCTCTTGTTTACAGTGGCGGGTGTCTCTTTTGAAGACGAAAGGATCAGGAAGGAACAATGGACAGCCATCAAAGACAGTAAGATCATGGAGTATTCTATTTGTCCTTAAAAAGCTTTCGAGTTAAATATTCCTTTTTAAAAAAAAGAAATTAAGCTTCCAACCTATATGTACAGAATTATGGTAATAATTATAAATGCATATTCTAGCTAGAAAGCAATGTGCATGAAGTTATATTTTTGCGTAAGTTTCCTTCTTTTTACTTATCAAAAGTACATTTTTTTAATTGACTACACAAACAATAAATTCATATGAATTTGTCTATCAGAAACACCAGGAAATGCCTTACCTGTTTTGTCTGTCGATGGATTTATCATTTCACAAAGTATGGCAATAAACAGACATCTAGCGCGAACATTTGGTGAGTACGTTTCATAAATTGTAAACCAAATTGAAATATGTCAAAGAAAATAGTAAGTGCCTTCTTAGGAACAATAATTATTCATATAAAGAATAGAGTCATTAAAATATTTCATCATTAGTATTCTAGTTAATTTTTGTCTTATGCTTAGAATATATTACTCATTTTAAGGTTTAGACGGAGAAACTTTGTCACAGAAAGTAAAAGTTGATGAAATAGTAGAATATCTGGTCGAGATGAAAAATAAAATGGCGGAACTTCCGATGCTGAGTGAAGATCCAGTACGTCTGTCCTCACAGGCTCTGTGGTATTTATAGTAACATCTATCTGATCTGCGACATCAATTTATTTGACAGAACAAGCACAATTTAAATAAAACCTAAAATGCATCATTATTTAGAATAAAGGTTTTCAGATCAAAATAACTCGATATTAAGATTGGTACTAAGTCTAAATAGACAAGTGCTAGAAGCACTACATTTGTACATCCATTTGTTTACTAGTTCTTTGATGCAATCTTCGTATTATCTATCTATACTAGAAGATGATCACCGTCTTTGAATTTTTCAGAGGAAACAGGAATGGGCAAGGCAAGTTATGAAATCCTTCCAGGAGTTAATGGTGAAAGCTTGTACCTTCATTGAATCACAGATACAAAAGAATATGAAAGAGGGCAAAGGTTTTGCTGTTGGAAGTCGGGTAGTACATTATATGAATCTTTGTAACATACACCTTTTCTTATTATTGATTTACATGCAACAGTACATTGAGCTGAATAACAATAAAAATCTTTTATAATTGAACTTTTTTTGCATTTCAGTTGACTTTTGCCGACATCATGATCTTTGAAGCATTTGAAAACATTTTGGCAACAAATGGCAATGCGTTGGACAAATGTTCGGGAATTATGAAATGCCGTACCAAAGTGGCCAACATGCCCCGTATCAAGGAATATCTATCGAAACGACAACATACTAATTTTTGAAAAACATGGCTTTGTTAAAATGTTTCTGCCTATGTAGACAGTTGAAGTATTACACAGATAAAAAAGGAAACAGAGAGATCTCTAAGACTATTGTTAGAAAAATGGTTTAATATATTGATTGATTGTTTTTTTTTTCAACTGTTTAACACCGATTCGGCACTATTTCAGTCATGTTTCGGCGATGATTTAGTTTGATATTTGTTACAAAAATTCATACTTAATTAATAATGATAATGAGAACATACACAGATGCAAGGAAAATTAGCCGTATTAGTGATTGACATAAAAACTTAAAGATCTTGGAGTTATCGTTCTTTTGAATATGTTGGTATATATTTTTTGTAAATAAGAACCTCACATGTATGAGAAATGTTGCAGCAAAATGAATATTTTTTCATTTAATAAACTGAAAATATTTATCTTTGAATCATAATTTTAAAAAAGATGATAAAAAGAATTAAAAAATTTTAAGAAAGTAATAATCTTTCTGTAGTATTTTACTTTTTAATGTTCATATTCAGGAATGAACATGAGTTTTTCTATCCTTTTTGCCCCTATTGCAATACAGATTTTGTAAATCTGTTCTTTTTCATGCGGCCACTGGTCCTTATCTTATCATGTTATACGCTTATTGTCTATCATTCACACACAGATTGCACTTCTGGCGGGTGCGTATCATTACCGCTACATTTTCAAAATTTTCATTACCGCTACATAGTCATTACCGCTACAAAAAACGTTACATTACCGCTACATTGCCTCTTTCGCTAGCCAGCCACATATGCGTGTACAGTACAACCTATAAATGCATAAGACCCGTTCCCCCTGCTCACCAAAGGGAGGTAAAAGAAGGACTTTGAGCAGGATGGGCTTTTTTATCATTAAAATCAATTTTGTTTCATAAAACACAAAAAATTAAAATCAAGCAATGTTCATAGATAACATTTGAAGTTTTGTCAAATGTATTTACACTATCGCTAAAGCCTTGAAAGCCATCTGCTTGACATATTGTTGTTTTCTAAATTTATAACCAGCCATAAGTAAGCCAACATTAATTCCCTCGATTTGTAACAAACTTCCCAATTGTGGTCATAATTTTCAGATGACGCTAAATAATTAAATTTCGACTGCAGATTTATTTATATAAATATACTTATTCTGATTGGATAGTGAGTGAATTCTGTTGATCAGAACTCATATACCGAACCCATCGTCGCAAACCACGGCCAAAATGTACGATCCTCTCCCATAGTGGAGAGAGCTTTATGCGGACTCCGGACAGTGGCTTGAGACGATGGTAACGAACCATAACTGGCTAAATCGATTTGTAGCGGTAATGAGTTGTTTTGGGCTGATTCAATATGTAGCGGAAATGAGTTGTTTTTGGCCGGAAAAATGTAGCGGTAATGATCGGTCGAAAATCTGAAAAAATGTAGCGGTAATGAGTTGAATTTTTTTGGCAATGTAGCGGTAATGTTGACCTCCCCTTCTGGCAGGGTTAAAGGGCTCCCTGTCAAAGGTTTCTCTAAGTCAAAACTCACAGTGCGATTTATCTAATCATACATTAAAATGTGATTTTCTAAATCTTCAAACCTTCCAACTTATACATCGTATCACGTAATGCTTTCAAAAACTCTAAAGAAATTAGAATTCTACCAATATATTAATTTTTTCGTATCTGCTAAGCCATAGGATGGAGTTCAATTGATCAAATTTCAAATGTGAATTATCTTGAATATCTTCTCTTGCACTTCACATCCATCAGTTAATTTTCTTCTGCACGATAATATTTACTCTGTCTTTTTTAATTTTCTGTTAGTACTGGTTTTGTAACAGTGTTAAGTTTAAAATACTATGAATCTTCTAACATGTAGACCCTTGACCAAATACATAATTCATTTGAACGCTGTTGAGGAACTAATTTCATCGGTGCTCATAATTTAGCGCCTTTCACATCGCGATTCCTGTCTGTTTTTTATTATACACCAATACATGATTATACATGGTGTAATAAAAATTGGCTTCAAATGCAAAATTTATCTTTATATACGATGATAAGTTGATGGGGAAGAATGCTTTAAATTTGGGGGCACTTATGTATTTTTAATTATTCTACTCGATCTTAATAAGCTCACTTTTTAAATTAATTTCTTTCAATGGGATCCTTTATTTATACTTCAAACACATTCCTTTATTCTTACTTCAAGCGCGTGACTCTTTGTAAAATACACCAACCTATTAGAGTTTTCCATCAAAACAAAAGCTTTATCTACTCAGGTACTTTCTATATACTTATTGAGCCATATGCCATCATTTTACTTTTTGGATTACAGAGTCGCAGAGTAAGCTAGAGGTTGATCCACTTCGTGAGTTTGAATCCCACTGCAGAAAGTCAAAGAGAGCTGTCTTTCGGATGAGACCATAGTAACCGAGGTCCCATGTTGCAATGGATGCTGAAAAGGAATAGATCCCTCACTGCTCAATGACCAGTAGTACCTAGTATCTATCTAAACGTTGTATCCTTCCACAAGCAAGTGATGACGCCTCAATATGAAAAAAATATTCCCGGAAGGACTTGAAACGAACATTTTAAAAACTTTTGTCCGATCTTAATTTGAATATCCACTAATTTTTGATGTCATCTGTTTAAAAATTTACACATCGATTTACACATAGGATTTTACGACGGGTGAAGTAAACAATAACTATCAAAATGGTATTGCAATACACACTTTAATGTGATATTTATCAACATGTGTCACTTTAAACTGCACTCCCCTTTCATTGTTGACAAATAAAACCCCAGTCACATTTCCAAAAACGACCAACGGCCGACACGTTTTGAGGCAAAAATGGGATTCTTCGGGTGACAGTCGTCAGTTCATCGGCCGTTGTCTTGGCCGATTTTGACCTATTTTTTTGTCGGCCGACCAATTTTGTGTCCATCGGTCCAAGTTATAATTTTTCATGCGTCGGTGGCCGATTTCTTCAACTGCAGTTATCCGTCGACCAACCTTCGATCATCGTCCTACCATCGGCGGTCAGTTTATTAAGTCGGTCGTCCGTCGTTGGACAATAAGGGTGTTGAAAATTTCGGCCGACGGTGAAAATCAAACTGTAGCTCAGAGCTCGATGATCGGGCGACGATTGGCCGACTTGCGAATATTTAACCTATTAAGGATACATAGCACAAACAAAATTTTGATGCATGGATTGATATAATTTTTTTGGAACGGAAATAACATAAATAATTAATCCGTAAGATATAAAGAAATCTTAAGTATTCTTTGCTGCTTAGATATGCACAATTTGTCGTTTTTATGCAACTCCATACAAATTTTGCACACATTTTCAACATTGAGTCACAATTTTATAAAATTCTGCCACTTTTCCTTACAAACATTACTCACGTCACCTATCTGAATATAGATCTATGAAAAAATATTGCTGATTTCTAAAGAAAAAAGATTTTTTGTGTTATTTATCCAAGTCATCGGTGTCCCTCGGAAAAAATGTGACTGCGCCGTGTCGCCCGATACTTTGTCGGCCGATCCTGTTATTTCAGCCAACAAGATCAGAAAAATTGAGTCGCCCGACCATCGGCTTAAATGTGACCTAGGCATAAAGCATTGCCAAAAATATTTTAAATGAGTTCCTGTCACGATGAAATGAATATTACACGGATTAACTATGTCACAGTCCAGTAAATTAGTTTTTACTTTGTAACTGTTCTTTAAGCTGTGCTTGTTTACTGTAAGTTCTTTTCATATTGGTATCTACAATTTCCATTGCTGTCGTATTAGTCCTTTGGGATTGGAGGTTTTTACTCCTGTCGGTAAAGTTGCTACCAGCACCCTTGCGTTCCTCTTTAATACTGGTAAGAAATCTAATCTTCTGCGACTCGGTAAAATGACTATCAATGCCATTGGTTCTTTTCACCGGAAAATCCAAACTCCTTGTTGTTGAAGCCTTTGGAAATTCTCTTAGAATTTTCGACTTATGAAAGGGCCTTTTACAGGTATCTCCAATCAAAGGTTTGTATCCAATCGGAGCAAACGATGCGTATTCATCAGAAATTGTGGGGGATTTGGGAATGTTTGGAAGTTTTGGATACGGGAATAAAACCAGTGATCTCTGATATACCTCATGGTCACTGAAACAACCCCAGATGGAATTTGTTGATGGCTTCATGTTTCAAAAATCAAAACGCAATGATCCCTGAATAAAAAGATTCCAAATATCTTACCACTATGAAGCAGTGTTCATATGTTCCAAATGTTCCAAAATTAAGCTGGTTTCATGGCATTTTAGTATAAAAAGGAATGGTCCGTTCTTGTTGTTTATGACTGGTCAGTGAAAACAAAGAATAAGTAGCTTAAATTGACCAATGACAGATTAATAATGTTAATCTGGAGCTGTTTATGTAATGCATATATTAAGTCAATTACAAAGAGTTATGCCGTCGTCCTGATTCATTTAAATGTAAGATTTTATGACTTGATTCTAGTTGTACGCTTAATTATCGATAAGATTGTTAATAGAGTAACACAATACATAAAACATTTATGAATAAACCATAATAAAATAACAGGTGTTGATAGTCCACTCTTTTTTCTGTAATTATTTTGTTATTAAATGTTCCAGATAAGGTTTGGTTTTAACGATGCAATTTTTTTTACATCTACATAGTGATTTTTCAGAAGAAGTTTTAGTTACTGAATTGACCAGGTTATTCCTTAACGTTAATCTGATAACATTTTGACTGGAATCTTTATGTACTAAATAGATTCTCTTAAAATTTCTCTTTCGTCTAGCTTAAATGATAGCCAGACTGAGGCAATAATTAATTACACTTTTTCATTCTTTTGTAATTGTTCTCAATAGAAGAAAATTTGATTTTTGATTTTTTTAATTTATACTAGGGGTGTAAACACAAGGTTTAAAGTCTACGCAGTATTTTATACACCACTTTATTAGATATACATGTAACAATGTTGATGACATATCTTTTTAATTAAACACAAAATGATAGATTTGACAATGAATGTGCAAATTTGCTGAACTCAAAAGGTCAAAAAAGTGTCCAAGGTCATATTCAAAGTACTTCAATATCCGATTAAGAACATTAAGAACCGATTTCACAAAAACTAAAAATCTACATGCATAAGAAAAATGCTTAGACAGAAAATTTGCAAAGCTCGGCAATGTGAGCAAGTATACGATGTAATGTCCTGATTAACGATTTTAAATTTAAGATTTTACGACTTCATTCTAGTTATAAACTTAATTGTCGATAAGATTGTCAATAGAGTAACACAATACATAAACAATTATGTATAAACCATTATAAAATAACAGGTGTTGATAGCCCACTATAATTCTGCAGTTATTTTGGTCTGAAATGTTTCGGATAAGGTTTGATTTTAACGATGCAATTTTTATTTACGTCTATATAGTGATTTTTCAGAAGAAATTTTAGTTATTAAATCGATAAGGTTATTTCTTAAAGTTCGTCTGATAACATTTTGACCAGAATCTTGATGCACTTAATAAAGTCTCTAAGATTTTCTCTTTCGTCTAGCTGAACTGATAGCCAGATTAAGACAATAATTAATTTCACTTATATCATTCTTTTGTAATTTTTCTCAATAGAAGAAATTTTTTTTTATTTCTATTTAAGGTTCAAGCATGAGGTTTAAAATCTACATAGTGTTTTATACACCAGTTTATTTGAAATACATGTAACAATGTTGATGGCATATTTTTTTTTAATTTAACACACAAAATCATTTTTGGAAATAACATATATCACAAAATAATAGATTTGACATTGAATGTGCAAATTTACTGAACTCAATAGGTCAAAATGTGTCCAAAGTAATGTTCAAAGTACTTTCATATCCGATTAAGAACATTTTCCACAAAATCAAAATATCCACATACATAAAAAGACGCTCCGAAAATTTTAAAAGTTCGGTAATGTTATCAAGTATGCATAATGGAGATATGACTTATTAAAAAGGTAAAAATGGCACAATGTTTAAATATAAACAAACCATAGCTTTACTTCTTAATCATATTTCTCAGTGCTGCTTGTTTATTGTATGTCCTTTCCATATCTGTAGTCACCTTCTGTATAGCTGTTGTTTTCTGGCGATTGTTTGGCCTATTTGATGTTTTCGAAAACACTTTACTTGTTTTCTTTTGATATTCGCTGTCAGAATTACAAGCACTATATCTGTTCAAAGAATCTGAGAACCTTGTGGTTCTTCGATTGTCTACTTTTGTAACCCCGTCTGTGTAGGAGTCTTTCTCTGCGGTGTTGTTTGGAACTTCTCTCAATAACTGAGCTTTCAGAATAATTCTCTCGCCCACTAACGGCTTGTATTCATACGAGGAGGGATTCGTAACTAAGGTATCCAGAGCTTTAGCACGTGTTTGAGATGGAAACAACACAAGGGATCGTGCATAAGTCTTACTTCCACAATCGGAAAGGGAATTCGTGTCCTTTGATTCCTGATCATATCCTTCTGATAAGTTAGGCCTGATTTCATGAAGACTTGTCTGACTTTTGTAGAACCATTTTGGGGTCGGTCTTAGAGATCGCTTAAGATGTTCTGTCGTATCTCCATAGTCCTGCTTGTTTGTCGTTACAAATGTAGAAGAGGGAAGCGTGGAGGCAGGTGCTTGAAACTTGAGCGAGTTTCTTCTCTTCTCTGAAACTGGTCTAAAATTATAGTTGGATCGCTTCACTTTTTCTGCAACCTTTGATCTGTTCCTGTAATCAAAGTTCGTATCTGGAGCAAACGAAATTTTCACAGGGGAAACTCTAGGTGTGTACCTGACAACCGTGTCGACCGGAAAATCGGTCTTATTGGGATATCTCACAAACACGGCATCAGGAGTGTTCTTATTTCCTGGTTTCAAATCCGAAGATACGCTGTTATACACTATAGAGCTAGTCATTTTCAATGTATATAAAATTTTGTTACATATATGTTAAATCCTTCCACTACCTTCAGTTGAAATATATTTTCCCGATCACGATAACAGCATGTTTGATTGTCGATATGAGCTCAAAAGAAACAGCACTTTTACATATCAAAGATATTTTCAGGTGTACTGAAATGGAAGAAACGTTTTGTCCTGGCAAAAATCTTGTTCTTTCTTTGAGGAGAAACTAATCAATGTAGGTGCACTGAAATCTGTGTTTCATTCATTCTTTACACCAGGGAGTATCTCTGGTTATTAAGTTGAGGAGATTTAATCAAGTGCTTAAGACTGAATTAAAATTTAAATATTTCAAAGCGGTTGAACATTCACTAAATAAATATTCACCTTTGTTCACAAAATGAGATTAAAAGCATTTAGATAGAATTCAAACAATGAGTTTTATCGACCTAAACATATGACAGACAAACAGCCCCAATCTAAAATGACAACTTTAACAATACAAGAAGTGTTTTATTGTTACAAACCAATTCACAAACACATTATATCATTGTGATTTCATTGAACAATTTAAATTCATTTTCTTTTCAAGTATGACCTTTATTTTTTGAAATTAACATTCTGTGTTTTAGAAAAAAAACTATAAATCAAACACGCTCTGATAACATTTAATCACATAAGTATAATATTACAATGTATGCATGTATAAGATTAAAAACGTGTTCTAATTCTACAATTGTAAAATATTTTTTAAAACAGTTTTTAAATAAAATTTGACGGATACAAAATGATCTATGACGATTTGATAAGGGGTATTTTCTTTGTCCATATCTTTTTCATGACAAATTAATCTTGATTTCACTTAACAATTATTCGATATTAGTTGACAGTGCTTTAAATACATCATGTCACTTTTTGAATGGATCTAAATGTATGAATGCACTCAATAGGTAGACTAACTTTGCATAAAGTTGGTTTTGAAAATGATTTTATATTTCAATGTGTATTCAACAAATGCATTTTGTGTTACAACTATTCATACTTATAAGAAGTAACTAGTGCTAATTGTAACGGGGACCGTTACAGATGATCCCCAAACGCTCCCCAACTCCCTTTAGGTGCCATATTCCCTGTAAACTTGTTTAAATAAGACAAACTCTATGCATTTGTGACTTTAACAACGTTTACCCAGAAGTGTACCAAGTTCATTCAGATTTTAGCATTGCATGCGTGCGCATGTGAATGCATGTGCGTAATGACCATATCATCTACACAATCTATATATTTTAATGTACTAAATATTAAAGTATATAATCAAAAAGTATTTTTAAAAATACGCTCATTCAACTTTATTTTTGATTTTGCTCATTTCACGTGCACGCACGCGCATACATGAGCATGGTGACCATACCTTCTTGTAGAAATCTATTACATCTATCTATGTTCTAAATCCCACCCCGTTGGTTGAAAACCAAGGGAGTTAAAGCTGTTTTAAGTTTCAGCCAATCAGTAAGCAGCGCACGTACACGCACGTGTATGAATGTGCATGGTGACCATACCTTCTTGTAATAGTCCATTATATCTATCTATGTTCCAAATCCCATCCTGTTTCGTTGAAAACCTAGGGAGTTATACCTATTTAAAGTTTAAGCCAATCAGATTGCAGCGCACGTGCATGCACGTGTTTTCATGACAATTGCTATACATCATGTTGTAGGATATCTTTATGCATGCCTATGTTTAAAATTTCAAAGCATTTCGTCAAAAAAAAGATATTGAGACTTAAGTTTCAGCCAATCAGAGCGAAGCGCACGTGCATGCGCGTGAGATCTTGCTATTTTGACCATGTCATATTGTCTATGCAACTAATGTAGCCTTATATTATAAGTGTCAAAGCATTTTGTCAAAAATTTAAAAAGTAACCCCTATATCTATCAAATCGGTCATTACACGTGTTTCACGTGCACGCTCTTGCAAGCACGTGCACGCAAAATGACCTTAGTTCCGCAAATCTATATAACATGCCTACTGACCCTTAAAAGGTATTACCTAAGTCGGATGTGTAGTTTAAAAGATCACTCCCGGACAAAAAAGTACCCAGGAAGAAGAAGAAGAAGAAGGGGAAAAAATATAATAATAACTAGAGCAAAGCTCGTTGCAAAGCTCGTTGCAAAGCAACGAGAAGGTCTTCCGTCCTGTTTGACCAGAAGTAACTTATTTTTTACAAAAATGAGAAATAACGCCCAAAATTAGTTTAAATCCTCTAAATCTTTGTTAATGAACGCAAAAATAAGCCATTTTTTGCCACTTCCGAATTGACCGGACATATGACGTCGACGGACGGAAAATTAAGTTTTAGGCTTCCAGTGACATATGCTACCCATAAACTTGTCAGGAATGGTAAAAATACGCGTTTTCCGACTACTTCCGGTTTGGCCGGAAGTGACGCCATCGGACGCATTTTGACGACAACAGTAAATTAAGCTTGACATTTTAAACAACTTTGCTTCTTTGACGTATTACAAATTCTCAATACTTTTTGAGATATGAAGGAAAAACTTTCGGCCTCTCCAGTCCCTTAATTACAGGGACCAGCCCTTTTTTCAAGATATCATTTGAAAGATCTTGTAATTCTACACTTCTTTTGTTCCATATGTTTTAACAAAATATTTCCAGATAAAAAGATATCGTAGAAAGGTGGTCAAAATTTTGAAATTCGCGATAGGACAATTTTGGAGCCATAGCGAGTGCTGACGTGCGGCACTTCCGATAAAAATGAAATACATTTTGTAAATCTATAGACTTAGGACAATCATACCTGAAATTTTCACGTTTCTATCTATAGCCATTTTTTAGAACACTCGCGGACAACCTGACCCTTCAAAAATAATAAAATCGACAATATCTCCAAACCGGAAGAGAATTCATCAAAACGAAAATAAATGAATCAAGTTCAATTAATGTTACAAGAGTCCTGAAAGTTTCATTAAGATCCACTGAGCCGTTTTCGAGTAATCGCGTGCACAAAATCGGTAAGAAAAAAGTGAAAAAGAAACCGAAGAATAACAAGAAGGTCTTCCGCTGAAGACGGAAGACCTTAATAAGAAACAGAGTAAAAACAATATGTTCCCCAACTTCGTTTGGGGAACATATTAAGAGCACCTGTTTGTATTTAATCACTTCATGCAACTCCTAAAACATAATTGAATTCTCAAAAGTTCTTTTCCCGCTACATAGGTTTATATTTATTGTCTATTTATTTTGTACTTCCTTTAAGAGAGCCAATCGTTTTCATTCGTTCATATATTTTCATACTTCTTCAATATTAGAATAATGAAAATGAAATATAGAGAAAGCTTTATAATATTGTAACAAAGAAAATGATATAAAATATAAAAAAAATTCGTGGGGTCATATTTTCGAGGTTTGAGGAAAAAATATTGGTTTGAAGGGATTTGATTCTGAAGTCGGAAAATGTTGAGTAATAAGTTACGTTTCAGGGTGGTCATGAATTCGTTGGTTTCCCAATATCTATTTTTTATTCTTTCTACAAAAAGTCATTGGTCTCCAGAATGAATGAATGAAACGAGCGTTATAGAGTTGCGGATGAAAGGAGTTGATCCTTTCGCTCGCAGGTTCGAATCCCATGATGGGGTATGCAGACTGGTCTTCATATAAGACCGAATAAATTCTTCCTTGTCGCAGTAAACGCAGTAAAAAAGATTCCTCACTGCTCAATATCCCTGATAGCATAGGTGTAAAGTTTACAGACCTCCACCGGCAAGTGGTAGTGTATGAGGATATAATGCTTGAAAGGGTCCTTAACAAACAACGCAAACCTAAGCTTTTGGAGTTTATGATAAAAATCAACAACGATTTGTGAATGTGTAAAACATCTCTGGTTACAATGAACAAATACATATCTCACGGTGCAAAAAAAAAAAAGAAAGAAAGAGATCTTCAAAATAGTGAATATGTATGATAAAGCGAACAAAACACACTCATGTTTTCTTAATGCTTGTCAATCAGGACATCGTAAAAACTTATTTCGCCGTCGGAAATAAGTAAAATAACGTATAAAACGTAGTATCTAAATAAGTTAAATTAAAAAATAAAAACTTTCATTGAAACGAAGATACATAATTGTTTTATAAAGCAGTAGACCACTGAGCCACCAGAAGGTTATGGACACTGTACATAATGGTAAGGATAAGGTTCATTGAGTTTTTCAATCTCATAAAAAAAACTTATCAAATTTACGTCTTTTCTTTACTAGTTTTAATGGCTTTAGAACACAACCGTTGACATTTGGAACATACGTGATCTACGATACAGAACAACAGTCACAATTCCTGGCATTGTCCTCCGAGGGGTTGTCATATAAACGTTGTTCCGCCTTATTAGACTTGTTGGCTTCTTTCCTGGAATTGAGTGGCGAACATTCAGAAAAATATTATGCTTATCTTATCAAAAGAAAGTAAACTACACGTGAACGTGCGGGAAATACAAAGTGCATCATGTGTCAAATAGTTGAAATTTTCAAATGTACATTGATATAACATGGTTATCTGTGTTACACAGCCTTTCTATGCTCTGTTTGTTAATGTGTGTTTTCTACTCATTAAACGAATTCTTTGCAAGCACATTTAATCATCTATTGAATTGGTTATTATTTATGTTTTAATTGTCTCTAGTGCAGTAATTTTCATGAGCATTCTTGATTTGATAGAGATGAGAGGATAAATTTTCGCTGAAGTATGATGAAAATTTAATGTTAATCAATTTTCTAATCATCAAGCAATGAAATTTTAATAATACATACTGTAAAGTCTCTTTCCTTAATGTGTCTATCTTTTCTGTTAAAAAACAATTGTTATGATGATATTTTTTTTAGCATTTATGCATCAATAATGCTTCATTTTTTGCAATGTGTCTGTACATGTATACTAGAATCACTTTAACCTGGCAATTTACAAATGATATTTCTTTAACTTAGTAAATGAACAAAATTTATTTAATCCATTTTAAATAAAAAACAATGCGCTGTATGTACCCCGTTTGCAATGAACTGTTACATTATAAAGAAGTCAAAGGACGTTTACCCATATTTTTCATTCTTGTGACTTTCATATTCTCATAGTCTTCACTTTGGGGTATTTTGTTAATACTGAAACAGCAACAACAAAAATTAAAATTAAACCTCAGAATAGAAGAAAACAAGAGGCTCGCGATCAAAGCAAAAAGACACAAAAGAACCAAAAAGATTTTACCTCGTTACACACCCTGTGTTGTTTCCCTTGTTAGCTTGTTGGGCTTGACATTTGCATTTGATATTTGGATTCCCTGTAGATAAATTAAATATTGTGTTGTTATTTGGAAATCGTCTATAATTGTTCATTTGAATGGAATGTTTAGATGTTACATTTAGGTATGCTGCCTTTTTCTTAATTAAAGACTTGTAGGAATTTTTAAATCAGTTTTTACAATGAGTATTATTCGCGTTCGTTTGAAATGGTTTACCATTCAATTGGCATTTGATGCATTTCTTGTCGGACATAAGTATATATCCTCTCTCTGTGACATCTGAGTCACTGAAAATAAAAATAATGTTTGTGTTTCTGTAGAAAATGCACCGCATTTAGACACATATCCATCCATACAAACATTCATACACACAAATAGACAGATGTACCTTTTGCCTTGTGGGACATTTTCATAAATTTCTGCTGTAATTGAAAGAAAACATTTACGGTAGAGTATACGTATATTTTTTCCATTGCCACTAACTTTTTGGTTTTTCAAAAATTTTGCATAGCATTTTTCATTAACATTAGATAATATCTTTACCCTAATGTTCTCAATAAATTTCTGATTTAAGTATCGTTAACAAATTACATTTATTTTTTTATTTTTCGTATGAGATACAATAGAAATGACATAAATATGACGCTTTTTACCTATTCACTGATAATTAATGATTGGACATTTATAAAATACATACCATCTCCCATATTAATTCATAATAATATATTTTCCTTGTGAACTTTTGCATTCAGTGGCGCTATCTTGCTATCAAAAACTGTTTTATGATCTAAGTTGTTTTACATATAGCACAAACTTCCTTCAAAAGACAAATGAATATCCTTCAAGCTTCTCTGCAGAAAGAAAATGGACTCTATCAAATACTCATATTTACTTCTCATTCTATTATTAAATGTGCTTTAAGAAAAGGTTCGTAATATGCTTTCCCCTAAGGTATTAATTCCATTTGTTAAAATTAAAAGATATTCTTCACAGTTTTATATAAAATAACGACTACAGTAGTAAAAAAAAGCATACCAATAATCGTGTTGCACAGTATTCATGAATTTAAAATCCAGAAGAAAACTTCGATATTTCATATCTCTTTTTTTTTTAATTTAGTCATATTGAAAATGATGTGTTTTGGATACAGACCTCTAATAAAAGATATGGATGCTCTTATTTCTACTTTCACAACGAGTTGTCATCTTCCGGGAGATATATATCAAGAGCCAAGTTGATCATGCAAACAAAATCGCGCACAATGTTGGAAAACGGGAAATTTAAAGCAGGAAATGATTATACTTTTAAATTACATTTTCCTGAAAATGAATGACATCAAAAATATTGAAATAGTATCATAACATGAGAATCGATTCACGAAATACATTTCACTTGAAGGAGCGATGATATTAAATACGAAGGGAAAGAGGTGATGAACCTATTTCAAAAAAATATTTAAATCCAAAGGAGATAATATCAATATTATGTGTTATGATTGGAAAACTTACATAACGACATCCATTTTTGCTATTTGCTTACAATTTTCTATTTGGGTTCCAAATATTTTAAAGACATCCCATGTATATTTTACAAAGAACGTTATAGTATTTGACATGAGGAATTATGTAATGTAGTGACAATCATAGGTCTGAATTGTTTACCTTTTCAAGAATCAGCACATCGAAATGTTTCAAACTAATTTTATAGTACTAACGATTTTGCATACTGTAAAACAAATTGTGTCTCGAATCTTCTTTAGCATAGCTTAAAAGACAAGATTGTATCTAATCTTTCCCTAAACGTATTGCTGAAAGTTTTCGTTACAGAATTTCTTGTATTCCTCAGGTTTTTTATTCATTCCATCAAGTTTTTTGACAAGTGTTACTAATAAGCTGGTACCAATGTTACTTATGGGACGAAGTTTAAAAAGGTTTATAATAGTGTTAAATTTTTCATTGAAGATGGTCTGGTTTGGTTTTCAGAGAAATATTTTAAATAATTGTGTTTTAAACGATCAAACTTTACACCAATATGTTTCTCAATTTCATACTGTTCCTACATGTAACTTGTTTAGGTATCTCTAACATAACCATTGCCATTGCAGCTTTTAAAATGAAAGAACACATCATCAATGATTCTTCTTTAATGACCATGCTAAATGACCAAACATGATACAGAGCTCCCATGAAAATTCTAATCTTACAAAAAATTACGTTTTAAAGTACATGTAATCAAAATACCGGTATAACTTTGCCTTGATTGTTTGTTATATAATTCTATTTATTTGCAGTACATGTTATTTTACAATTGTAAACCCAGAAATTTAAAGAGGATTAAAATAAAATTACTGTTGTTATATACATATTTAATCAAAAAACCTATTTACAAAACGGATTGTGAAGTTAATGCCCAACTAACAACTGAAATATACGGCAAACCGGAAGAGTTGGACATTTCCATCATCAATCTCCCACGTTCATTTAGTAACAAACTACATGTACTTATCACTTGCAGTTGGTGTTTCTATCTTGTTGAATCTAAAGAAATAGCACGCTATTTCTTCGAAAGATTTTTAAACCGAAATAGACTACTGATAAATAAGTAAATGTTACAGGGCATTCAAAATCTCTTCTGAAGTACACATTATGCCGATTCTATGACTTATATTGAGGTCTATTACTTATACAACATATTGTGAGTGTATATTTTGACTCACTTATTTCATACATCATTTGTTAAAACGCAGCTTTACAGTAAGTTCTCCGTCTACATAAACAGTACAAAGTTCTCACAGCGAGTGTGACCGGTCGACATGGGATGCTTACTTCTCATAGGCACCCCAATCCCCTCTGATAAATCGAGGAGTCAGTGTTCGGGCAATTTGTATTTTTAAAGGTTTATGAGTCCAATAACTTATAATTATTACCACCTAATAATGATCGGTATTCTCATCTATTTTCCTTCTACATGCATTGCTCAGTTGGATTTTTGGATTTAATTTGTAAAGATCCCTATTGAATAAAAATAATGAAATCTTTTTTTTTCATATCCTTCTGTCTCTAACCTGGAATTGGACCAGATAATGCTTTACTGAATAAATTAGATAAAGAGAGAGAGGGGGGAGAGAAAAGGTATATCAGAGGCTGGAGTATGATTTTTTTTATAAAAAAAAATGTCGACAATCAGTTTCCTTAATCCAGAAACTCAAAGCAAACGTTTCAGGAAAAGTGTAATCCATGGTCTATTCCTATATTATGTCAACGAGACATAGACTGTGTTTTGATATATAACGATAGAAGTTTGACACCACGTGAGGCTTTCTCATGGGTCAAAATGGTCATAACATTTGACCGGGAAAACTGCAAATTTATATGTAGGTTTTCATGTTCAAAAAATATCCTAGAGGTATATGGTTAACAGGCTTCTCTGACTGATTTGTGACAATTACAATTTGCCCCTTGTTAAATTATTGCACCTTATATATAATGAAGAGTCATCATCTTGCGTAAGACACTTTCTGTTATATCTCGTCACGAGTGCAAAAGACATCTACTAACTATGTGAACCTTTTCCTACTTCCCCAAAGTGATTCATTTCTATAAACGTAATGAAAAATACAAAAGCCTACGCAATATTTGTTTAATTTTTTAAAGGAAATATCTAGCGCTGAATTTTAAATATATATTTTACTTTTATACATATATCTTCAAATATTTGATGATTGATGTGTTGTTTTTTTAACTATATAACGCTGACACTTTAACTACTGTAATTTGTTTTTAAATATAAGAAAAAATATTAAGCAAAGTACCACAGGCTAAAAAAATATGCTTGCATAAAAAATCTACATTGAAAGGCAATATCTATAATAATTAAAAAAAGACTTTGCATTAATTTTTTTAACATTCGTTTTGAAAACCAAAAATTTTAGATTTTTTTAATTATATTTAAATTATGCAGGGGGTTATAAGTTTTGTTTTACAAAGAAGTTTTAAGAGCAACTTAACTGTTCTTTTTCAGTTTTTTCCCTTCTATTTGATAACTTCTACAGTTTATAATGAATGCATTTGTTGTTCACGCTTTTATTTTGTTTTTGTTGTATAATCTGTTATAAATCCAGCATTCTCTTTTTAGGAAACTAAATATAGATAAAATGTTCACATTAAGCACGGGGCTTGCTCCCGGCTTGCAATAGTAATTTATTAAAATCTTAAACGAAATACTTAAATAGTATTTCGTACATAACTTTGTAATTAATACATGCACTAGTAATTATAACAAGCAAGGAGCAAGCCCCTGTGAATAAAAGGAAAATAATCACGATTAAACAAAATAAAAACAAACCAAAGGAAAAAATCAACAGGGTGTCTATGATTTTTTTTCTCAGTATGGATTAGAACTGAATTAATTAAAAAATAACTGATTTTTTTTGTTCAATTTAACAAAATTGTATACTTGGCTCTTCATTAATATTCAAAAAATATTGTTTTGTTTACAACCTCTTGCTGTTATATATTTTTTGTAAAGTATCAATTTATTTGTAACGTGTTTTATAAATAAAAAAATAATAAAAGAAGTTACTGTGTTACTTTTTAATTTAAAATATTTTAGAATTTCGCAATCAATTAAAAGTATCTGATATGTTCAATTACTCTTCACGAACTTATATTTTAAGTTACATACTTTTTTTTAAAATTATAATATATCGAACTCTGAACCGACTGATTATGGTGATCCTGAGAACAGGGAGATTCTTTTTTAAAAAGTCCAGGAAGATATTTCTATATTTGAGCTTAATTATGAAATAATTAAACATGATTCTCAATTTAAAGTTCAGTCATGATATTGAAATAAAAAATCGATAAACAGGGAAATTCTGTAACCCTTGAATGTGCTCCTTGAAAACTTAACCTGAACATAATGTTTAAATAGTTTAATTAGACTTATCTAAAGTAAAAGATGGAGGTAACGAACAGTGAAATATTTCATGAACATATGACAAAGTTATCATGAACAGGGCAAAATCAGGGACTCCTTGAATTAAGGTAGGATCACGTGCCTAGGAGAAGTAAGCAACCCGTCGACCACAAGCGCTGAGGGCCCAATGTATTGATCGTGGAGAAGAAGTACTGTGTCGTCATATTTAATGTACCAGTAATGACCTTACTAATAGTGTAAAACATGTCGGACAAAAAAAAACAACAATCCAAAGAAAGGATGCTTTACCATCAAAGTCATTATGAGGAATTGTAGAATTATCAAAAATATTTTGGAAAAGGTTATTTAAAAACCCTCTAAAATTGATTGATTTGTCAAAAGCTTGGCTCGGTGTAAAAATTGATTGTACTCAGAATATGTTCATGTGTATTCAGTTGAGAGACATTGACATCATTTGCTAGACATGTTGAAATATAACAACACATGCACATATAACTAGAGTGAAGGATTGAAAATCTGAAGTCATCTCGATTGTCAAACAGTTAAATCATTAGATGTTCCTCATGGTTTATATTAAGTAGAACGTCATAATATGAATCCATAGAACCATGCATCTATAGATAACGCCTTAAAAACGGGAAACATTTGAAAGTTTGTGAATTTACTTTGTGTTCTGTGCTTATCTTCATTCTTTTATAATCTGAGAGGAGATGAAAAGTATAAAGGCATAATTACTTAAGCTTAAAAAAGACGTTTTATTCATTTTCTTCCTACTTCTGTCGTCAGATATAAAGTATTTAAATTAGATCAGAATTTTCGCGTTCTAAAATATAAATCTACCAAAAAAAAAATTATCATATGACTTACATGGGAAGAAATATTTGTACAGTCAATAACCTGGAAAAATCTCAGTGTATTGTCGTAGATATTGACGCATTTGGTGACGAGGATTGTTGTTTTTTATTGATATATTTCTCATTGATTTTCCTGTTATTCGTTTTGGATGTTTATGTCAATTATGTTTTAATAAAAAATACACGAAATTGAGATAATGTTGAAATAATGAATCACTTAAAGTGCAAATCCTTAAGAAGGATTGTGTTTGAAGTTTATGAATTAAAATAATTTTAATTCAAACTGTCACTGGCAATATTATTATATCTGTACACATTTAAGACATTATAACACAAATATTATAATTTATTCATTCTGTACTGCAGAATTTATATTCATAAGCTTGCACAATCAACAATATAATAAATAATAACAACATAAATTAAAGTTATTAGATACAAACTTTTCTTTCAGAACAAATGACAACTTATTTATTTCTCAGTGGGTAAAAATTTCCCACTTTGCAACATACAGACATAACTGATAGCACGATGCAGTGGAAAAAAACAGGCCTTATAACTCACTTCTCTTGGTATGTATAACTTTACCATCTCTGGATCATAGCTTGGTACCTTTTAGGTTGATCCTTTGGCATACCCTTTAGAACTATAGGGGCTTACATGCTTGGAATTGTACCTCTTGTCTAGTAATTGCCCTATTTCAAACTTTTTTTTACAAACAAATTTCAGCTGTTGTCGGCACGGGCACACCTTTGTTCCCTACAGTTAGTTCTCCACTCTCCCTGCAAACTGTCACAAATTCCACATAAAAGGTCTGCCAGAAAAACAGTATGAAATGTGTAGTCCCTGTCTTTAACTGGGGGCTTTTTTACGCCTTGGTCCGTGTTTTTGACACCTTGTGTCAGTTTTGAAGTGTCAATTCTGTCAACTGATTTTCCTATTTTCCTTCTGATCACTGGTTTTTGCACTGTCCTTCTTATTGGGAGTATTTTGGACAGTAATGCCTTACCGTATCTTGCCCTTGTCTTCGATGATTGCCCCTTGACAGGGGTTTTCCTGGAATTCCATTGTCTTGAAGACGACTGAAGAACTGACTTAGAATTGTCATATGTCCGTCGTGAAGACGACTGGTTTGGTATCATTCTTAGCTGTGAAGATCTGGGTGAGATTAGGCGGCGACTTGCTGAAGGATAAATATACTGGCTATCAAGCTAGGTTTTAAAGTGTACATATATAGTCGTTTTGAAATTAAAACTTGGTTTTTGATATAGTGTTTAATGAAGACACAAATTTAAGAAACAAGTAACTTGACTTTTTTTGTTTTTTAATAAGAAAAAGACATATGATGATTTTAGAAGTAATTCTAATTTTCCTAATTATTTAACAAACAAATGAAAAAAATATGACGATTGATTTTTATTGTACAAACAGCGTTTGATGTATTATAAAAATAAGCATAAAAAGAAAGCATTAAATTAGTATAACTGGTCTCTCTTACCCTGCCTCATATTAGTTTGCGGCGATAAATGGAATCCAGAAGAGATGTGAATGTTCCATAAAAAGCATAGAAATAACAAACTTGTCTGCTTTAAGAAATCCATTTCGGACACAGCGGCACGTAAATTTTTAAACAGATGTTCTCATTTCGCTTCTTATGGAAAAACCATGGTCCTGCACTTGTGAACAACCGAAAAAAATTCAAGCATCCGCGACAACTGCAGCGTAGTTTTTATGTTCTTTGTCCTGTAAGAAATGACACCTTTATCATGGACAGAGGTTCAAAGACAGGTGATCTCTCCGGCCCGCTCAGATCGCCAGGTAAATGCTACGACACATCATTATTATACAACATGTTCGTATTAGTCACTGGTCCTAATTCGACTTACCTACTTCTATTTATATATATACGATAAAAGGTAATTTGCCAAAAGTGTCTTCTAAACGTTGTATTTTAAATATGGTCCATTAAAATTTAAGGCTCGTTTTGTGTTGTCTAAAATGAAGACGTTGATTGGCGACATTTATTTGAAAGTTTAAGGTGAATGAGAGATTAATTACGCAGCAATAGCATACGATTACGTAAACTTGCAAATCCTTCAATAATTTTGTTTGCGGTTTTTTTTAATCTTGTAATACAAAATAAGGAACTTCATGTAATTTCCTTTGATTCATAGTTAACATAAAATTATTCTTATGACGTTGAATTGTTATTATATTTTTTCAAATTGTTTTGCCATACATACGTATTTTGTAGTAAGCATGCACATTTTCTTCATATGAATGTTCCTTAGTGTACATAAGTATTAAAGACAACAAATCCACAATGTATAATTGTAATAAATTGATGATGCTAATAAGTTCCTATGCAACCAGGGTATGTTTCAGTTGTCCATGTCTTAGAAAATGAACACTTTGTGTCTCAAATGAATAAAGCCTTAACGAATAAAAAAAAAGCACATACACTTGCTGCTTTAATTAAGATATGAAAGGAAAAAGACGACAGATATTATATATTTACAAACTGATGATGAAATTCACGCTACAATTATGAAATCCATTTACTATTTTTATTCATAAATGTAAAAGTAGTAAATGACATTAGTATTTATAAAACTGTGTTTGGTGTTATGATTATGCCACAGACACCTGACGTTATTTATTTTTCTAGTAAAAGAAAAGAAAACCCCATTCCTAATAATAAACTAATAAAGTTAATCCAAAATTTACAATATCATAGTTGAACATTTTACAGACTACAGTCATCAATGCAAAACTAAGAATTAACTAAACTAAGCTTTTCCATTGTTAACTTTCTCTTTTATGCACTATGACAGTTGCATATGATGGTTATGTGCCGCTAAAGGCAGCAATTCACATTGCACATGGCCGTTATGGTAATTTTTTGGCAAATATAACAGAGCATTGGGTCTTCTAAGGAACGATATACATGTAACTAAGAGCTTTCACAACAATAGTTAAGCCATTGGTTTCATACCAATTTCACTGCGAATTACTTCATTTACTTCATCAAAACAGAGGGCTTGAGGTGCTTGTTACCGGTCGACAGGGGATGCCTACTCCTCTATGACACTTGATCCTACCTCTGGAGTATCCAGAGGTCTGTGTTTATGTTCTGTATAAGATTTGCATTCTTTATTGAATTTATGAGATTGAATATGGATATATCATTACCTGTTACATCAGAATAACTTATACAAAGAGTTTTCCTTGCAAACTGAAAAAGAAGTATCCATGTCTTTTATATTTTAATATTTTCTTTTTATAGCAAATGGTGTGGGATTAAATTACCGGCGTTTATGTAACAGCATCACCAACATAACTTCAACGTATATGATATCAAAAATACGAAGTAAGATTCCGGGATTTGATAGAGGAGAAGAATACATTATCGACAAAATTGCATTAAAAGGTAGAAAATTTAAATAATCAAGGAAATGTAATATATTTTCTTCTTTAGTTATAAAGTTATTTTTTGTGATGATTAAAATGGAATATATCTTATCGTATGATAAATCTCAATTATTATATTTTCTATCCATACTATGTAAAGGTAACAAGTGTAACAAGGTTTTTTTTTAGATGTCAACAAAGTGAAAGATTTCCTTTTTTCTTGTTTTTTAAAACAGGTTTTATTTGATTTTGTTCTATTGATCATTTAAATACTAATTTTTTGTTAAGAATATACAGAAACTAAATGCCAAATGGTGCGAAAAGCTGGAAACAGATTTCAAGCAATGCAAACAAGATGCAATGAATTTCACAAGGCCCTATGCGAGCATAGTAAGATGATATGAATTTAAGATTATATAATACATGTTTCTTCATTTGCACAAGTAGGGTTTATATGATCCTGTAATTGAAGATTCTGGGGTACTAGTATATAGTTTTTATCCTGTCCGTCCGTCTGTCTGTTTTTGTGTCTGCAAAAACTTTAACCTTGCCAATAACTTTTGAAAACATTGGGTAAGGTTGGGGTAAAGTTTTCATTTTTCACAGGTGTATTCCTTGTGACAAGATCTCTGTTTAGGTATCACGACGTTTGACCCATTGACCTTAGAGTTTGACCCACTTTTACCAAAAATTCCAAACTTTAACCTTGGCCATAACTTTTAGACAGTTAGCACTACCACTTCCATATTTCACAAGAGCATTTCTTTTGAAAAGATCTTCCTCTCGATACCAATTTTTTTTACCTTTTGACTGAGACCCCTTGGTTCGATTTGCATTTGAGAACCTATAAAATTCGCAATAAGCTGCAATATGGGGACATCAGTGGTTCACAAACATTTTGTTTAATATCATTTTTGTATGCATGTACATATACTGTTGTTGTCAGATAAAGAGCAATACATAACAGAGCGTTCTATGCCTTTGCCAAAGCCCCTACCAACAGCTAGCTCATAAGATAAAATATTATGGGGTTCGAGGAACCACTTTCAAGTGGATAACAGACTTCCTAACAGATGGTGACAGTATTAGGACCTTTACTGTTCCTCCTCTACATCAACGACCTGTAGATGCTCGCCTTTTTGCTGACGACTGTTGCCTATGTAGACCAATTACAAACAAGGTTGATGCAAATACCTTACAGAAGGAACTTGATTCTCTGTCTAGATTGCAGGAGGACTGGCAGGTGTTTTTCCACCCAGAAGAATGTATAGTTATACGAATTACCAACAAAAGGAATCCTATCACTTCTAATTACACTACACACGGGCACCTCTTAGATGTGGTTGATTCCAGCAAATACCTTGGAATCACCATCAGTAAAGATCTACGATGGGACTATCACATCAATAACATTGCATCCAAAGCCAACAAGACACTAGGCTTCATCAGGCGGAATATAAGGGGATGCTGGACATCTGCAGTATATCAGGGTCTTCTTTGACCAACCCTTGAATATGCCAAGATCTCCACTGGGATGAGAAGAATGAAAAGCAGACTTGTTTTGCTTTATAAGATCATGCATGCATTAGTGGCTATACCTGCAGATCTGTATCTAATTATAACTTGTAATGACAGCAGGACCGAAGGCAACAACGCGTTCCGTCTACCACACAATCCGATAGACTCATTCTTTCCGAGAACAATACTAGATTGGAACAATCTACCATCTGAAATTGTCTCAGTACCAATGTTGGTGTTTTTCAAGACACAGCTGGACTCATTCACGAGGTGCCAACTGGCTACAAGTGCGTACCAACTAAACATGCCAGATTTTAGCCTTTAAGTATACATGCCTAGTCCTCTGATTGGGTTTTTGAGCTATGTCCGCAGCGTGGCAGTACTCGAGTATAAAGCCCTACCTACAGTTTAACTCGTACGGAAGAAGGAGAAAGGAAAGAAAAATGAGAGATCCTATTTTGTTAAAGTAACATTCATCTCACACATTTTGCAAATCAATACAAAAGGATTTTTACATACCATTTGAGGAACTATCTCTGCAACTTAGCAGAAACAGAAAGTAAATGTGATATCAGAAATCTGAATGTAGCAGGAAGATGGAACAGGGATACAGTGTTTTGGTAAAAACTTTCAAATATTATATTTAAATAATTAAAAAAAATATCAGATGGTTGGAGGGGGAAGCATCCTTTCGTCATGTGCCTGTAATTTGAAAAATATATTGACCAAGGCGAAATAAATGATAAAGGATTCAGGCAGTAATAAAAACAAGCATACAGCCAAGAAAGATTTTTTCAAGATTTATTATCGTTAACGAATTATTTTTATATTATTATTAAATCATATAATGAAATAGTGTTTTTTAAGTCAATACGATGATTCAGAAAACTTTGAAATAAAATTTTCTTTAGACTGAATCAAATATGGAGATAACAAACCGTAGTCTAGGGCAAAAGTCTATCATAACAATACAAACAGCAGCAAATCAAACACGGACCTAAAAAAAATACCAGAAATGGGATCAGGTGCCATGGGGGAAAAGGCATTCTCTTTAATCTGGATATATAAATTATATATTAATATATAGTTGTGGTAAAAAAGAAATGTTTACCCGAGAAAATCACTGTCAACCAGGCACAGCGATCATTCATAGGTGAATGGATTTACTTTTTTTTATATGAATACATTCTTTATAAATAGTGTAGTAAAAGTGCAAAAAAATTTTAGCTAACTAATTCAGAATATCAGCTTACTTGAACATTAATTTCTCTGACAAGTAACAAACAGAGTCCAGGGGAAAATGTCTAAAACCCAGACACACAAGCAAATAAAACGTGAATTTAGTTCCGTTTTCGATGAAGTTAAAGCTAATTTTAGTTTTAATTTGTAATTTAATTTTGTATTTATGTTTTTATATACAATAAATGACACAATTTACTGACGTGTGATGAATGAATTAAAACTGACATGCAATTGTACCATGCTGCCCTTACTGGTTCATTGTCAAGCCATAAATGAATGTATAAACATGTACATCTTTTCAATTATCTTTGACATTTATAGGTTGTTACTCAAATGGCGGTAAGGATCAAATTTTGTCATCATGGATGCAATGAAACATTCGTTGGTAAGATAACTAGTGGTAAGATCACTAAGAGTTATGATGCAGAAAAAGGTCTTCTAGTTAGTAAATAAAACGGCGGGAAATTGTGTAGCAAATTGTAGCAAACGAATTTGGTTTTTAGAACAAGGTAGATATAGGGATTGTTAATAATTTTAAATAGTTAGCTTCTTCGTTTATTCATGATAAATTTTCAAAATTGCCGAAATTCATTGCATAACCTGATAGAATAGCATTGTGTGCTATATCAAGTGCTTGTAAACTAAAGAAGTACTAGATAAAATTCACTTAGAAACTTTATGATCCATTAAAAAAAAAATCAAAATAAAGGGTCTACCCTAGCGCGACTAAATTACTTTTTACTGAAAGGCATATAGAACTTTAAAAAGAGTGATTAAAAAACAAAGATTTTATATAAATCAAACCTCCCTTCTATGTCCTTCTAGTCATTCCAAGGTTGCTGCAGCTGCAACCATCCTTCTCCGCCATGCTGCTTGTAAAACTGCCTGTCTCCTTCTCGACTGAAAAATCCCAACTCTGCCATCCAGCTTTCCTGTAATTAGTCAACAGATCTCTACAGCTGTATACAATATGTAAGACCTGAATTCAAACCACCAGCTATACCTAACCTGGGTAGGACAACCTGGAAAGATATAGGGCGCGCTTGATTTGTCTACACCTTATTACACTCGGTGTAGAAGATTTACACCATACAATCAAGTGAAATTGGGTGTAGTGTAGCAAATTCAACATGAACGTCAAAGTTTCAACCAGCTGAGGGAATCCTATTTGCAGAAGATTTTTTAATCAAATATTTGTTGAGATTGTGAACAATTTTTAAAATCCATTTAAAAACAAAACACTTTATGAAACTGCAAAGATTTTTCTATAAAACATATTCATAGCCACCCATAATAAACCCTGTAACTAAATATCCAGCCATAGTAAAAAATATCTGGAGACTTGATCAACCAAACTTGCAAAATTTGCTTATTTTTAATTTTACAAAATATGAAGCATTTTATTTTTCCACAAAGCACGGTCCACTAAATAACTATAAACAATTTATCACAATTAACTAATCAAATACATGACAGTATTCTCAAATACACAAAAAGAAATTCTGAAGTTTTACCGTCTCGATTGAATTTTCGGTGCAATTCCCTACACATGCCCTGCACAGGATGTAGAAGGTGTACACCTAAAGTGTACACTTTTGCACTTGATTATGGAAAAGTGTACACCGGGTGTAAGGTGTAGACAAATCAAGCGCGAGTTCAGCTGGTTTCTCGTGGAAACACAAGGACTTCTGTCATTCTCCATACACGGTCATGTTGGCTTTGGTGGGGCATCAGGCACAGTTCTTAATAGGGATTGGAAATAGAAAGATGTGTACATGCACTGTCTTATATGTTTACATGCCAACACTCTCCTTTCGTACAGATTTCACTAACTTTCCTCCTATAATACCTTGGTGTATCTTGCCTTTTCTTCCTTTATTTCCTGTCGGACTAGTTTTTCTCTCTTCCTTCAACAACATATTGTTGACTCTTTGCCGAGTCCTTTTCTGTTGACAGATAGCCCAGTACGGTTTCTTTATGACGGAGTCTTGATTCTGCCTCCGATACTGCATCATTTGCATGCTTTCCACTCTTGTACCAACAGTATAGGCTCTAGTTCTCTCTTTAGTCCTACTTTTGGGTCAATGGAATCCGCGAGAATCACTGTGATACAGACCTCTCAGTTTTTAAATTTCTCTACCACTTAGAGAAAGTAAATGCAACTTGATTGATTTATCCTTTGATGATAACAACTGTGATGATGCTCTCCATCATCGGAGATAATTCCCACTGAATATTTAGCATGAATCTTTCGGTGATTTCTGTCCTTTTCACAACCAGACATGTTGCTTTGGCAGGGTTGAACTTCATTTTGGACCTCATATCTGTTTTCCCTTCTTTTTCAGTGCTTCTCTAGCCTGTATGTGCGATGTCTTGGTAAATCGTCCATGTAGTCTTAGCTTGATCTATTGATACTGTCCGATGGTCTTCATGCTCGTGTATTTCTTCTCCAGTCTCTTTTATAGGTACATTGCCATGCCAAAAAAGCCTACAGATGTTATTGGGGTTTCAATACTCACGATCAAGGATCTCAATAAAAAAAAAAACTCGTGTTGTATAATGTATGGAACGATTAAACAACGAAGATACATTCAAATGAACCCTATTATTGTGACTTTTCCAATCAAAGATTTTCATAAGTCCTCAAGGACTTTGAGACATTTTAGACATTTCTTTAAGAAAGTGTGTGTTACACCCATTAATATTTCTGCTGATCCGACGCTTTCCAAATTACAAGGTACTTCTATGTTTCTTTCAATTTAAAATGTATCAATAATTACATCCTTTATTCTTTTATTTTCACAGAGCGATCCACCTGTGGTTTCATCTTTGCGTGTCTCCTTCAACTATGCTTCAACTCATCTCCAGGTTTAGAAAGGTTTCCTGATCTCTTCTTCTTGCAAACCTGAAAAATAGTTGTTTGGTTTTGGAAGAAAACTGTTCTCTTTCTGTTCATCTCTCGCTTGTTCTTCCTGATTCTCTATGCATTCCTTTTGGTTCTTTAAATGGTGTTTTTCGGATGTCATTTCTATATTGACCACGTCCCTCGATTTCTTCTGTTCTTTTCGGCTAGTTCCCTGTACATGTATATGTTAGGCTTCATTTTTTTCTATCTGAATGGTTGACTTCTCATTCTTTTTGTATTCCTCCCACCCCGGTTTTCTCTGTGGCTATGAAGGTCATATTTCTTGTAACGTTCTCATTTGCGTTGTTTAAGGAAGCCCGTCCATTGTTTGGAGGGTTCTCTTTAGCAGCTCCTGATTCTTCTGTCTCCCTGGAACGATTAGTTTCAAGGTTCATCGTTCTATTCTCAAATAAATCTAGTTATTTTTAGTCCGTATGATGTTAAAGATCCTTTAAAAACTTTGATATTTTTAATGCTAACTTACAGTTTTTAATAAAATAACATATCTTGAACGTATTTCTATGTATACGTTCTCTCTCTCTCTCTCTCTCTCTCTCTCTCTCTCTCTCTCTCTCTCTCTCTCTCTCTCTCTCTTATGGACTTTTGATCTTGAATATTGTTCGTTATTCCCATGTTTCATTCTGAGACTTAGGGATCAAGAAAAATTTATCACAATGCTTTGACATGTATTTATAAACAGACGTGGGATAATGATTTTTTCATCGAAGAAAATTAAACCATGGGACAAAAGTATCTTTTAGCATTAAGTTCCCATGGGGCATGCTGCAAACATTTTTTAGATGCATTACAATTATTAACTTAGAGGCACAATATACCTGTTAGTTAAGTTTTTTATTTTTAATTCTTTTTTTTTTCTTTTTTACTTTTAAAAATCAAACAAAGTGCAATATGCTGCTTGCAAAATTGAACAAAGAACAAACTCCTTCAGTTAATTAACATATTCTAGTTTTCCGGGTAAAACTCTGTACTTTTTGTTATTTTTTGTTGCAATATTCTCACAACTATCAATTTGTAACCTTGATTGGTGAAAGGAAGGAAAAGTAAATGAAAAACACGAAGTGAAATTTAAAAAAAAAATGATATAAAAAGGTACCGTAAAAGTATCATTTCTTTTAATTTCCTTGCGTGGAAAAATGAATTAGTAAAGGAACGAGTTGGTGATAACAAGTACTTATAGTCACGTGGATGTCATGTGACTGCCCTGTCAACAATCAAAATGGACGCCCATAACAGAAAGTGGGATTGATTCACTGAAATCTTGTAATTGGGGATTGTCCCCTTAACTTTGTCGAAGTTTCTAAGCTAACGTTAAAAATGGAAAGACGTCCACTGCTTGGTGCCTCTGATGGCGAAAAGTATTCTTCTGACAACGAGGATAGTGTTGAGAAGAATTTAACATTGTCTGAAAAAGAAATTGATGCAATCGTTACTGCAACATCAAAACAGGTTAAGCTTTTACTTTAACCCAGTAATACTCGTATTCTTTGAAATCTTCAGTTTTTGTGGTGGTCTTTTATGCAGAAATAATAATAGTAACCCATCATAATAACATTATATACCCATGTCAACAAAAGATTAGGCATAGCTAGCTACCCCAGCAAATAGCGGTTTGTCCCTGTTTAGTGATCAATCATTCATAATCATATTGGAGGCACTAAATACAATGAATAAGTGCAACATTGTTTTGAAAAGGGACTTTTTTTTTAAAGTAAAAGCTTTTTTGTCACATTTTTTAAGATTAGGTCAGTACTTGATTATTTTGTTCTTTTATTGCATTGATAAATGTCTAGATTTCATTCTACACAAGTTAAAATTATGTGCCACCTCACTCCGTTCTGTAGAATTGAATAAAAAAAAATTTTCTCCAATAAAGTCAGAAATATTAAATGCTGAGACTGGTATGGATAATTGACCATCAAATTGACTAAATCAACATTTCATTGTCTTTGCCAAACCTTTAGCTTTCCGTGACTCTTACCCATGGTGCTTTTGTTTGTTGACATGTCAAATTATAAAAGCAGGGGTTTGACATTGAATAAGAAGAATCTAGGAATAATGTTACATATATAAATCTCAACAATATTTCTTTCTTGCCCAGACTTGACATGATCTCCATTATTTTCTCATAATTGGACAAGGGTTCAATCAGAAACACAAAGGCCTGAAGGGGGTCTTACATACATCCATAAAAGTTCAATTTTGGGGAATTTTAATGGTAAAGAAACAAGAAAATGATATTGTTTTATGAAAGATGAGCATATACCTTTCAATATACCATGTATGCAGAAATTTATCAGTTTGTAATTTAACATTTTTTTTCCAGAATTTTACGAAGAGTCTTGCCTTAGCCATAGCGGCATGTGTGTGTGGATCTTCTTTTATGTTGGGCTATAACACAGGAGTGGTCAATACCCCTGCAGCTGTAAGTTAATAAAAGACCACCATTATTAGGCATTGATTGCTATATTAACTATGGCTGTTGATTGTAGTCTCGAGGTACTTTTAGAATCATATATCATTCAGCCATTGTTATGATTTACTTGCATTTTCCATTAAAAAATCTTTAACCATTCATTTGATTTAGAAATTAGATATCAAAGTAGATCTTTTCTTTCATTTGTTTAAGGTTTTAAAGGATTTTTACAATGCAAGTTATCACAAAAGGTATGGAAATGATCATTATACAACCAATACAAGTGATGCAACCAATACAAGTGATGTGACCCCTACTGGGTACCTCTCTCCCACAGAACTCTCTATCCTATGGGCAACTACTGTGTCTATATTTGCATTTGGAGGGATGATTGGGGGGCTCAGTGCGGGATATTGGTGCAATAAATATGGAAGGTATGGTGACTTTTTAAAAATTCCTATTAATGAAAAAAAAATTGCATTACATATATAAGTTTTTTTTTCTTCACTATGAACACCTTATATTTTAGGAAAGGGGCTCTGCTGAGAAACAATCTTCTTCACTTGATTGCTGCAGGGCTGATGTTCTCATTCCGTTATGTTTACTCCTTTGAAATAATGATAGCTGGTCGTTTGTTGGTTGGCATATGTGCAGGTATCAGATTGTTTGTGTCTTGACAAAAATAAATTAAATCAGAAGTGGAACTAGATTTTCGTACAGCACTTTTTTCATGTTACTTGTATTTGCTTTAAATTTTAAATGCTTAGAATTAAGTTGAAGAAGTCCATTTTCATTATGTGCTTGAATGCATTTATTTTTTACATATAAAAAGTTCTATAAGTAGTATAAATGCTTAAACTTTTGTTGACATAAATGTATTTAAATATTCTTACATGTTTAGCTGTTACAACTTCAGTGTTGACCATTGCAATAACAGTAAAACAAATTTCTAAACTTTATTCAAACTTTCAGGGATAAATTCTGGAGCAGCCCCCCTATACCTGTCTGAGATAGCCCCCACTTCTCTGAGGGGGTTTGCTGGGGTCTTCAATCAGCTGGCTATCACCTCAGGGGTACTGGTCGCTCAGATTCTTGGACTTGATGTTGTCATGGGGACAGAACATCTATTTCAATATGTTTTAGGTATATTTTTTTATTAAATTGTTCTCATGAATTTACAAGCATTGATAAACTTTGATATTGGGTGAATACATATATAAAGATGGCATTGAAGCTTATATTATGACAATGTAAGTTAATCATGCATATCTTTATTAATTAAGATAATTGGCAGTGTATTAATTCTTACCAAAGGTGCTACAGTCATTCCAGTAGCTGTGATGCTGTGTTTGTTGCCATGGTGCCCAGAATCTCCCCGCTTCCTGATGCTTGTGATGAAGGATGAAGATGAAGCTGAAAAAGGTTAACAGAATATCGAAAATTATTCTTAATCATAAACTTAGCCATCCCATCACTGAAATAAGAGATAACTACAGAAATAGGTACATTGTATATATGTGTATATGTGTAACAATATTCTGATATTTTTGTTAAGCTTTCACCTGACTTATCTAAGTAAGGAAAATTAATTGACTGACATATAAAGTAACAATAAATTGTTGTTGTAACATGCAGCTCTGATCTGGCTGAGGGCCACAGATGATGTTGGAGAGGAGTTAGAAGAAATGAGAAGTGAAGGAGAGAAACAGAAAAGAATGCCCAAGGTCAGAATGTCGTGTAATAACAAACCATATTAGTCAGAATACACTCAATCCCATCAAATCTTGTTAAGGACATACATGTATTTTATCTGATATTGTTGTAATATTATATTTTGATACATTGTTATTAAGTTTATGAACCAAGCTTGAACTGTTGAGTAATTGATTATTTTTGTACTTGTGATTTTCAGTTTACATTTATGGATTTATTCCATGACAAATTTCTCAGGGATCCACTGACAATCAGCGTAGTTCTACAGCTCACTCAACAGTTCAGTGGCATTAATGCTGTAAGTTTTTACTCTGAAATAGCTCAATTTTCTTAATTGATAATTTAGTATTGTATGAAACATTTTCCAAATTTATCTGCATGTTAATTAATATATTTAGTTTTTATTCACATTTGCAAATGTGAATGAAATAAAAGTGTTAAAACATATCTGAAATTATTGAACACTTTTGGCATTTTTATTTTATTTTATTATGAGGGGTATGTAGTTAGCTATGCTGCTTTTTGCCATTGTTTCAATCCTTCCATGAATGTCTCAAACACTCTTAAAATCTGTTATATTATTAAAAGAGGGTCACAACATTAGATTTGTTTTAAAACATCTTTCCTTTTTATCTTAGGTGATATATTACTCCACAGAAATTTTTCAAACAGCTGGGCTAAGCATACACGAAGCTGAGTATGCTACCCTAGCAACAGGAGGGGTCAATGTCGCCATGACCTTTGTCTCAGCTTTCATTATGGATAAAGCTGGAAGACGTAGACTTCTATTAATTGGTGTTGGGGGATTATTTATATTCAGTTCCATATTAGCACTGTCACTTATACTGATCAAAGTAAGTTTTTACTTACCTTTATATTAAAAATTAATTATCATAGATTGTAGTAATTACATTTGCTTAATGACTTGTTTACATGACTATTTTTATATACAGTGAACTATATGCATAACTCTTATGTCAAAGTAAATTTTTACTTAAAGGATGCAGGAATTTCTTGGATGTCCTATGTTGCCATAGTAGCTGTGATATGTTATATTGTCTCATTTGCCTCTGGACCAGGTCAGTTGAAATGAAATTCTTTCTCCTTCTCTCTCTCTCTGAATTGGAAGAGTGACTGGTAGAGGATGAGATAAACAATTTATTTTGTCTAGATTATCCCCCTTTAACACTGTTAATTTTGTAAAGGAGTAAAATATCAGATTACAGGTTATTGACCTTCCAGCATTTGTAATGTATAGTATTTATAATGTCCTGATGCTAAATATACTAAAATAGGATTTATTATACACAATTGAATATAAAATGTATGTAATGTTTATACAAGACATCTATTTATATACATATATACATACAAATATACATGTAAATAGTAGATTATCAAAAGCAGGATACAGATTATCCATTATATAAGATTATGAGGTATTATGAGGTAATGCTGTCATCCTTAGCTAGAAAAATTACTCAATTGCACAGAGTATTTGGCTTCTTTATAGTACTAGAAATTTTAAAATAAGATTTACATAATTTCTGCTGTAAATAAACCTAACAAAATATTTTTTTAATTTTATTTTTGGGGAAAAATTTTAATCACCTTCTTAATTCATCATTTATAAACAGTATTGACACTTTTTCCCTTATGAAAATATATAGTTATGAATGTGTGTACTCTATATCCTGACAGGTTCAATTCCCTGGTTCATGGTGGCCGAGATTTTCTCTCAGGGTCCACGATCAGCAGCAGTCTCCGTGTCCACCATGGTAAACTGGTTCTCAAACTTCACAGTTGGACTGGTATTTCCTATATTAAATGTAAGCATTTTCTGCTGCAATTCCCAATTAAACCAATGTCATTTCAAATGCTTAAGTGCATTGTTACATGTAATATATAAAGGATAGTTGTAACTTTAAAGCCTTGCATTTTAATTCTATAAAGGTAAAATTTCGGAGGGAAATAAAGCATTGTTGAAATGTATTATTGTTAGAAGTTATATGGCTATATGGACCATGATTTTCAACCTTTGTAGCTCTGTGGTAGCTAGGGGACCTGATCAGTAATACAGAGGTCACAGTTCAATTCCTTGTCTAGCCATATATTTTCTTTATGCATTTCATCCTTTTTACTACATTAAACATACTGTATTCAAAATATTGTCCCATTTGATTTTATTGCAGTCTTACATTGTCTTTTCTTTGTTTTGTAGGAGTTGCTGATTCATCAATATTCCTTCCTCCCATTTGTGGTGCTACTGTTTGTTTTCTTAATCTTCATATACAGAAGAGTTCCAGAAACAAAAGGAAAAACAATCGAAGAAATTTCATTATTATTTATTAAGCCAGAAATGGTTGAGTACGAAAAAATTATTCAAAAGGATGATCTTCCAAACTACACCAGATTACAAAATGAAGACTCATCTCAGGATTCATGAAATATATATCATCTTTTTTTAATATTGTCTTTTTTACATCTGATAAATATAATGTAAAATTCAAACATGTATACATGTATCAATGGTATTAGACAAAATACAGCTTCATTTTTACATTTTGTGACTCTTGATGGACATTTTGTGATGATCTCAGGTGAACATACATGTTTTAATTTTTTTACTTGTTTAAAATCTGCACTATACATAAATGATGAAACATACGGATTGGGATTTAATATATGTTTTAAAAAAGATTAATTTTAAATTGCAATATGCATTTGCAGATTTATTAAACTTCCAACTTCCTTGACAATTTATTACCAGCTGTTGTCGGCAGATTAAGTTTTGTAAATTTATTTACAAAACCTTAAGTAAATCAATCAAATTCATGAGGATAGATGTTTCAACAATATTAATATTTTTTTCCTAATTTTTTTAACCCCTGTTTAATTGCAAGCAAAGATAAAGATTAATAAATGTTTCTTTCAGTTCTGACAAGGATTTAGTACACTGATCTGGATCTATGGCCTTAAATGTGAAATTAACATCTACAAGGACATTTTGTCTTTATGTCACATTGCTTTTCATTATTATCCACTCATGATCTTTTTTCTGTTCAGTACAATATTCTACTACAGCAATACTCAAAGTTATTTTCATATCTTTTATTCATGTGTACTTTAACATGACAAAACTTATTAATGCATTTATCAAATTATTTATATAGTCATCTTACCATTGTGAAATTATGAAGCCAAAAATGTTAAATGTTTTATTATTAATTACAAGTTTAACATAAATGTATATGCATTTGTCTGTTCACTCATTTAGAAATGTGCTTTGATTGATAATTCTCTGAAAGAAATCTAATTTATAAGTAAAATTAAAAAACAGTTTCAGCTTACTTTTAAGGGTAGAATTTGACAAAATTGTCTTTTAACTTGACAGTTGCAGAAAGGATCCCAGTACATGTAAGAGTAATGCCTCTTACAGGGTCAGTCCACCTTAACTAAAAAAAACAATCCAGGGATTTGTTACAGAATGGCATTGATCACTACATGTGCTGCATTTTGTCCAGTTCTACAAACAATGCATTTAAAGCTAGTATGATGACTTGCATATGTTGTGTAACTTCATTGTAAAAAAGGGCAAAGTTTTGGATTTAATATGGAGACATATTGAACATAAATCTAGTTATTTGTTGGTATATAGAGGGTTGTTATAATTTAATCTAAAAGTGGCATTACTAGTATACTCTCAAAGTGCACTTTTTTCAATTAAAAGTAACCATGAGTATTTATATCATTAATTTAAAAACTGTTTACATGATACATGTATTGATGTATTTGTATTAAACTTTTAAATGCATTGTATTTTGCCTTCTGGGTTTTGCTTATGAGCTAGAGAATTAGTGATTACATACAGTAATATTACTTTTTTTAAAGTAATAATACATTCATAAAGCTATGAGGTACAAAGTGAAACATTTCCTCAAAAATACCTCCGTCCCAAGAGCAGTGGCAAAATTACAAATATTTTGTGCAATATGTTTCAAAAAGGTAAAGATAATTGTTAAAATTATTAATTAACGATGTCTTCATTATATATTTCATGTTGCATTGTATGTGATCCTTATGTGGATGTTGGTCACTCAAACAAACAGGTGATAAGTGTATATAATGGGGTCATCTTCTTCCTGGGGATTAGATGGCTATTGCACGTGATTACACGACTTGTTTACTAGAACTGGACTTAAAACTGGGACTCTCGTGACATCAGATTCGTGGAATTCAATTCATAAATTTTATGTAAACAACCTAAAGATACTGACATAATACAGGGTTTATTCAAATAAAATGTTTATGTGAAGATTGTTACATGCATTTCATGAAAGTCGTCTACTTTAGTAACTGCGATTATTGCCCCTACCCCCAGTCCTTCTTTACCCTTTCGATACAGTAAAAAGTGGGACCGAATGCATTATAATGATTGGGCTTAGAAAACGGGTGTATTGTCCCCTTGTTTGTGGTAGAATGATTTAAGGAGTCACTGTCTAGTTAGAATAGTATGCCAGGGCATCAACGATAGTGGGAAACATGGAATAATTTGCATAACGGGCGAATTAAATTGGTTTAATGTTTCATTATGTACATTGTCTCTATTTTATGCGATAATATGCTTGTATCTGTATTATGCCCCCAGAGGGACCATGATTGGAAATAAATTCTATTATATTCTATTCTGTATGATATAGCTAGTTTAAAAAAGACATCACAGATCGAATTTTAATATCATAATCATGATAATAGGCTATGGTATATAAGAATAAATTCAAGAAAATCCTATTTCTCTAAAATGGTATTTAACGAGGTTGGCTCCTGATATTCAAAGTCTTAAGCTTTTTTGTGAAGTATATTTTTACTTTCTACAAACATATAGCTTAATTAAAAACCAAATCAAAATACGGGGGCCAATATGCTTCTTTTGGCGCTACAGTACATTAGATATGACCTTTTTGCGCTGAAATCTGTGTCTTAATCAAAAATTACATCTTCAATGTTTTCCCTCCAATAATTTTATCCAAATAAAGCATGGAACAAAATAAACTACAAGTCTATTTAAAAAAGACACTTTAAAATTGTGGTTAACAAAAAATTTCAAATGCTTCGTATAATCAATTATTTGACCTTTCTGCACTCACAAAATGTGATTTTTCTGGCATTGAAAATTTAATAAGCAAGAAAATTATTTTAAAGTCTTAAACTTTTGTAGAATTTAAGCAGAGGGGTCAAAGTTATCTTTAAATATTCAGAAAAGAACATCAAAAGTGGGGGTATCACCATGTGATGTAATTTTTTATATTTACTAAAAATGTGACAATTTCATGTTAACATTGGCTCAATTCTTTCCTGGACTTTCAGAATATATTTACTATGTTTGTCATAATTCGTCGAAAGAACTCATAAGAAATAATTAAATAGATATTTCAGAACAATTATAATATATTTTACTGCAAAAAAAAACTTTGTATGTAACCATCCTGAAAAAATGTACAGTTCTGTATATGATTCAAAGGGTAAAAGTTAAAAATTTTCTTCTAAAAAACGTTCCGCCACAAAATATAGTTCCTGGCTTAATCCTACTAACTGCGGTTATGGCAATGGATATAGTTTAATTTGCATTGTAGAATCTAAGTTCATTGTTAAAACTTTAAATTTATATATATATAAATGATGCAGAATTTTAGAAATAAAGGTCCAGACCAAAATCGACTCAAAAGCACAGGATTGAACCTCCTTAAGTCAAGTTTTAATATTTTTTGCAAACGTATGTCACAATTAATAATTGTCATGAATTACAAGAAAGAATGATGATTTTTCAAAAAAGTATTAACAAGGTAAAATCATATTCAGTGTTAAATTTTTTTTCTTTCGTTTTTTTTTTAAATTCATTTATTAATGTTTCATTAGTTTTAACCACCTCCAAATACTTGCTAATTGGTTTCAATTCTGAAAAAAAATTTAAAATTATTAAACAATTTTTTTTAATATTGACTTTTTTTTATTTGTTGATAGAAAAAAAAAGATGTTGTAAGAAATGAGGAGGATTTCTCGTCATTCAGGATGCCCTGTAACCTGTCCTAACACTTGTCACGTTATACAGAACGTATCAAAAATTCTGAATCGCATTATAATTCATTTAATATGAGAATTTTTTTTTTAAATATTCCATTCAAAAGCACAAAAGACACTTTGAAGATTCTTTTAAAATTAAATTATATTAATATGAAAAAAAAATTAAAATCAATTCTAAGTCCATATATTGACATCAAATTTGATTTCTTCCACCAGTCGTCAGTATGACGCACTTTTGACATATCCTGTATACATGCATATAAATACATGTTTGAAATATGAAGATGTCATGATTGATTGATTTTGTGATCTATAATCGATATGGATACTTTTTTGTTATCGATTCTGATCCCTCTTGTGCAGGTAATTTCAATTTTAATTCAAATTCGGACCGGTTTGAATTTTAATCACGTGACATTACTTTTTTCACATATCTGCATCCTTATTTAATTAAGATTTAAATATGAATGAATAGTTCAAACCCACTAAATAGCAAGTAGTTTTTGGAAGGATTTGAGTGATGGACGAAGTATATGACATTTATGAAATATGATTATTTTGTGTTCGTTTTGTTACTTTTGCTTCTGTTAGCAAATGAATCTTTCAAAGCATTTACTAGTAACCAATTTTGCCTTCACAAATTACAGGATATCTTAATAAAGATTAATCCACGTGTACATTCATAATCATAAATGTTTAGATATAGCCATAACCAGAAATCTTTAATGCACATAACCTTTTTTTTTTTTGTTTTCGAAGATAAAGTTGTTGAGAAAGTATTTTTTGTAAGACGCAATGACTTCTCCAAGAACATAGATTTTTTTTAAAGTTCAGTTTCCAATCGCATTGAAATGCAAGTGTACCAACCAAACCCCCCCCCCCCCCCCCCATTCCAAATAACATTAGATCAAATGGTGAATCGCAGCTATACTAAGTATATTAAAGCAAATTGATATAAAGCGAGGATACTTAGCATGATAAATACATTGTTGCAGAAGAATACATCTTTAATGCAAAAGTAAACTGTGGATGTCCTTTACGTTTACAACTGTTCGTCAAAACGGTGTTACACTGTAGGGATGATCGAGGTCTTTTGATAGTGATACATGAAATATTCCTTTATAACGGCCATTACTTCAAAGTACGTGAACACTTCGAAATAAGATATGCTTGAGAAAGTTGTTCTTACGGTCCTGAACCAAATTTCACTCACACCATACATTGTCAAAAGCATCTGAAAGACTCTGAATTCTGATTTTATCAGAAAGTAAAATTTCTATAGAAAGGAGGGGGCTGTCATTTTTCTGCCATGGTTCATTATAATTTATCTAAAAAAATAATTGTTATGGTCTTTTCAAACTTTAAATTATAAGAATCCTGAAGTAATTTCAAAAACAGTAAAAGTCCCTATGCATAATGTTAAAGATTTCTACATAGAAAACCGACACAAGTTCTGAGCACGTGTACGTGCACGTGCACTGTTTACGTTTATCAGGCATTGTTTTGATTTTTCTGTGTATATGCCTATATATGGAGATTATGTAGTAATATTGTTATGAAGAAAAGAGCGGAAATCTTTAATTAGACAACATTCAATAATAATGTCGGATGTGCATGTGGTTCATAAAACATTGTATACGGTATCTGTGTCATGACTGCTGCACTAAAATGCATGTTTATTATTCAATTCTCATTAGTTCTTGTTGCAGTACGTTCAACCATTGTTTGTAATAATAATCAAATAATTTTTGTCGAAAATCCTTATCCCCCATTAGTTTTAAGCTTAAACAATTCAATTTGGGTGGGGGTGTATTTATCCCCCCTCTCTCCAAAAAAATGCCATGTCTCAGGCACGTAGCAACAGGCTTGCCCCCCACTTTTTTTCCAACATTACTTTTACTATTTAGTAGAAATCTAAAGAAGCCCCGCCTAATCCTGTATCGGTCTGATTAAAATCTCTCTCAATCACTGACCAGTGTATACAGGTGTAAAAGATCGTGATACACATTGATAGATCTACAAATCACCTGTCATGTTCTACATCCTATGGTATTCAATTTACAAGACATTTAGACACAAGGCTCATGTCAATGGGTTGCTGATTGACGATTTCGGGGAAAATATTTTCGAATAACTCTGAAAGAACTAGTAAATTAACCTTTTGGTGTTAGATCGGAAAAGGGGGGGGGGGTTCAAAATAAAGATTTCCTTCATATATTGCAATGTTGAACTGATACTTGAAGGATAAATATGGACATTTCTTAAATAATAATGCCACAAAATAATTAATACAATATTGTTCCCCATTTAATTGCTGATGAATCTATTGAGAAAGACAAAATTGTTTTCAAGTGACACTTTCAAAAAACACCTATGGGATATTCAAAGAATGCTAGAACATACCGGGTATGCATGTATCTGATTCTCTTTGGGTAATATCATTTTTATCCCCAATGAAATAAAAAAAAAACTTTAAAACCCGAAACAACCAAAAAGATACCCCTAAAAAGCAAACAACAGCAAGAAACACTTGCCTATTAAAAGTTTTGTCTTGGTTTTATCTACTTGACGAAAAAAGAATTACAGCAAATCCTGATTATCACACAATAACTACTGGTTAAGAACCAATCGAATCATTTTCTGAGTATTTATTTATGCAAATGTATGCAGTGGATATAAATAATGATCGTGCAGCGTTATTTCATCATCCAATAAAAGGCGATAGAATTATCACACGTTTTCATGTAAATTAATAAGGAATTTCCCACTTTTAAATGAATCCTACGAGGAGTTTCCTATGATGTACAATTGATATCTATGGAGATGATTAAGGAACTTCGTTATGGGTCCTAATGTTTTGACAATTTGTGCCTGATTACGTGACACATAAGTAAGAGTAAAAGGACATTCCCATTACATATAAATGTCATCAGAAGCATGTTTAACAATGGCAAATTGATAGTGTCGGAGCGCCAGAACTTTCATGACCACGACAGTTACATAATGTCTATCGCCCACGGTCACTTAGGACCAATATATATAAATATACCCCAAAATCTCCTCATCACTCTTAGAAGAACTCAACCATGTTGTCAAAAGTCTCCAAGTTGTGTATCGTTTTCTTGATTTCAATTCTTGCGGCTTCTGCATCAAAATGGGATTTAAAAATGTCTTTGAGAGATTTAATTTCAGGACACTGTCATGTGGTCACCCCTCGAGTTTGCCGAAAATACACAGGATTTGATTCTGATTTTACTTGTGCTTTTATTCTGAGACACGTTTGCACCAATGCATACACAGGAAAGCAGTCACTAAAAATGCTGGTATTTTATTAAAATTATAAGATAACTTCTGTTGCATATTTAATTGCTATTCATCAGCTTATTCCAAAATTTAACTTTCAAAATCTGAACTTTTTTTCTCTTTTTTTTTCTTACATTAAAGAAATTTATAAAGACATTATCTTTACACAATCATTAAGTTTAAATAGTTTTATCATAATTGGTTAGATTTGCGACTAAATTACATCAAATAAGGAATATTTGGTCTCTAATCAAATTTAATGTCTTTTATTGTTTTTTTTTTTACAGACAGACACAGATGGAAACGTGCATATAACACCCCTTCCACGAAGCCTATCGTTCTACGACGTCAACGAAGACGGGCTCATATCCCTCACTGAATTTGCCAGAACTTTAGGGCACAACCCACGTGAACTTCACGTCAAAGTTGCCTTCCGCGCTGCCGACGAAAATGGTACGTTGCCATGAATAGTTTGAAAATTTTATCGAATTTTAAGGAAAATTGATAAGACAAATTTTAAAAATAGGTTTTGTATGTACTACATATTTTTATTTGTTAAACACAGTTTAATTTTGTATCCAACTCGAATGAATAACTGTATAGCTTTGTATTTATATAATTAAATGAATTCTTTTTTAGGTGATGGTGTTGTAAGCTTCAGAGAATTTCAAACCACAGATGCCTGGGTATTTGAAGTGAGACATTTAACAAGTAAGAGGAATTCATTAATTGAAAAGAAATTAAAACAATATACCCGAACTTTCTTTGGAAAGTGCGGGTATAATAATAATATTAAGTTCTTTTACAGTTAGCTATCTGGAAGACCTTGCCTTTGTTAAATCAGTAAATGTAATTCATAATTCCGATGTCAATTATTTCCCCCCTTTTACTCAAGCTTTAAAGGCTGATCATTCACAAAATTACTTGTAGAAAATACAAAAATACAGAAATACTAAAATACTTAAATAAAACTTTATTGAAAGCATAAAATAACAAGATGTGTTTGTGAAACACTATGCGCCCGGCTTAAAATAGGAAGTTGTGGGATTTTTAAGAAGAAAAATATCTAATTTGGCAATTTTTGTTATGATTGATATTTAATTTTGTTTAAAGACTTGGTATTCATATATAACTAAAATATGTCAACCAGTTCTTTTATTTATTTCCTGTATTGGTCATCATGTATGCCCATATTTGGTCATATGTATAGCACTTTCCAAAAATTACTGATAGTGTAATTTTTTTGTAAAAATAAACTCAGAAAACTTATGTTTAATGTTTATTTATGTATTTTATAGTCCGAACAACAGCTGGATTGTGCATTAGATTTGATGAGGAGACTTCCACCTCAACAGATAGAAAAGAACCTGACAGATTTGATTGACCTAGTAAGAGATTGACTTACAATAATATGTATTAAAGTGGACCCTTAGTGGAGTGGGTCTTTTAGTCCATTTTCAGTTGCGAGACTGATGCACTCTAAAATTGCAGCAGGTCTGGGAAAATTTGCTAAACCCTTTATTTTTCATATGTAATGGTTTGGACTGCAGATATCGACCTTGGTTGCTCAGTCAGTAGAGCACCTGACTAGAGTTGCAGGGATTCTGGGTTTGATTTCCAATCCAGCCATGCATTTTTAGGCTTGGCTGTCATTATGTCACAATATTGTAAAAGCATGCTTCAACAGTTCTACATAACTTGGGCAATATAGGACAGTGTGCCATGCGATATCATATTCTGTGGACCCCCATTCATGCCAATATCACAAAAGACAGGAGGAATATCACTTGACGTCCTTTCAACCAATGAAAATTAGGAAATTAATCTTCTTTTATGATTTTATCTAAAATCCCAAATGTGATGTATTTAAATTTAGAGTGCAAAAAATGAAAATTTTATTTTAGCTATACAAAACAGTATCCGTACATTAGTTGAACTACTATGTAAGGCCCACTCTGTAAAGCTCACTAGAAAATAGCACTTGCTTCTTGCCTTCTTCTGCTTTCATCGAATCCTCAATTTCTTTCAGGTACCAAGTCTTTGTGAAGATTTACTTTCATCTGTTGATCAACCTCTGAAAATTGCTAGAGACAAACAGCTAGGAAAAGATTATTTATTGTGTGACTACAACAGAGATGGAGATTCGTACAGGTATGGTCAAATATTATAAGCTAGCTTAGCCCAGTATGCATATACATGAATATGTATTAAATTCCACATTTCCCTCTTAGTACACATGAAGTATCTGTATAAAAAACTTATTCTGTTAAAAATTTTTATGTCCCCCTTCGAAGAAGGGAGGGCATATTGCTAGTTGAACTATCCAAAACATACATTACATAATGAATCAACATTCAATATTTATTATAACTTATTGAACAGATGGAATCCTTTTCAATTAAATTTGGTTTGTCTACTATAGCTTTTATTTTAAACATTGCCATGTAACTACAGGATTTCAAATCACTAGACATATTCAGAATAAAGACAAAGATATGATTCCCTAAAATTACCATAATATATAAGATGACAACTAGTAGATTTAAAGTATTATTCCTATAAAAAATCAATTTCTCATATGAAAAGTAAGCTTTAACACCTACCCATTATATCCAACTTTCATGCGCACTGCATCATGATCCTCATTCTCCTGTATAGGCATCCTGGCAAGATGTCTGAAAAATAAAGGTGAAATTATCGTGTCTGCAGGCTAAAAGAACATTATTGATTTTTTATTACTTCAGAGTTCTTATGAGAGCAGTTAAATGAAATGTTCCTTAAAACATGTTATATCATATACATGATACAGAGAAAGCAGAATGCATACTTGATGTTACTAAACTGCTGACTCCATGTCTAATGCTGCCAAAAAAGAGAAGGAAAAGATTTTGAAAGAGAGAGAGAGAGGAAAAGAGAGAGAGGTTGTCTTTAGATAGCATTGCTAAGAGGTTTTTTGTTTTTTCTTTAACAAAGATTCAATAATAGACTATTATTCAACAAAATTTTGGCTTTATAACTCATTTTAAAAAGTAAATACCTAAACAAATTATTGCAAATTACATTTAGATTATGAAAACTACAGATGTGCAATTCTCAAAATTGTTAAAAATAAAACTGTCTTCAATATAAAGTTTCACTTCTTGACAATGACATGAAAGAAATTTCAATGTTTGATTTCGCTCTGAAGCATAAAGAACTAACAAGCTTAAACTAATGGTTTGAAAAATTTTACCTGTGGTAACTTTGTTTGTACATTATTTATTAGAAAATCTGAAGATATTCCTAATGCTTTTGTTATTCAACTATGCAAATGAACAATTTAGATATTTCTCATATTATACAAGAATACTGAAAAAGCACAAATATTCGTGGGGGATTTAATTTCGTTTAATTCGTTGTTAACAATGATCAACGAAATTAAATCCCACACGAAATTTTATATGACTATACATTGAATAGGGATACTTTCAAAACAACGAAATTAAATCCCCACGAAATACTCATTGATGGCAAATCAACGAAATTTTATCCCCACAAAAATTTGTGATTCTACAGTAGTTTTTCATTCTGCCTTTTTCAGTCTTTCCTAACATACCTGAGAGACCAGGGATGCCATGCAGAGGAGAAGACAGTAAGTTTCTGATCTGAAGATGGAAACAATTTTAAATCATGAAACATCATTTTGAAACCTTTCCAAAAATTAATCATCACGCTTTTAAATATTATTGATTTAACTTTTTTTACCAAAGGAAATATGTACAGAAAAGGTGCAAGAAGATGGAGGAAATTGTACAGAATAAATGGACATCTTTTCCAGGCGAAACGTTTCTCCAAGGTATTAAATTAGAAAGATAAGTTTAAAAAAATATTCTGAAATGATCTAATTTGTTTATTTATGAACAATTGAATTTAATATGTTCTGGACTTTAAATACCCCCCTCCCCCCTACCCAAATGTTTCAAGCATAAATCAGTGAGCTACAATCTCATCAGAGACTTCTGGTGAAATATATTTAATTCTAATTTTCTCTGTCAAATCTGTGTCTTGTTTTCCAGAAAGCCTTCTGCTCCTTTTGTTCTGACAGAATCTGGGGATTGGGACGTCAAGGCTTTAAGTGCATCCAGTGTAAGATAGCTGTCCACAAGAGATGTCATAAATACCTGAAGGTTGTGTGTGGAGCCCCAGTCATTGTAAGTCACTGTTCTAAACCAGATACACAGGTGATTGTATTTGGAAGATGCCATTTTAAGATGGTCTGCTATTTTGTGAAAGATAATCAAATATGTATGGTTTATACCATTTCTATACCACCGGAACGAAAGATCCCGGGTTATATAGTTTTTGTCCTGTCTGTCCGTTTGTCTGTTGTCAACTTTAACCTTGCCCATAACTATACCGCTGTCAAGGATAAGTGTATATCACTTCAGTCTACGTCCCACTCCAGATTTGTGTTACCATCGGGACCATAGTGTTTCACAAACACAAATTGTTTTCATATTTTTTAAGTCATATTCTTTAAACCATAGACTGGGGCAAAGCCTGAACCAAGAGAGGACGTCAAACGGAATTTACCAGACCTTCAGAATCTGTCAATGAAGGAGCCTAATGGCCACCCAACACGTAAGTCAGTCAAGAATAGAAAGATCTGCAGTCTATGTTCATTAGCCATACACAGTTCCTAAGTCAAATCTTTAGACTTTATAGCCTTTTTTTTAAATCTAAAAATGTGGGTACATCATTTTTTTACAAGTTCATAGAATGGATGGAACTTGAAATTTGATATAGAATTTGTACAATTTCATTTAATGTATGTTTTGCTTTTAGTTTCAGAGAATGGAACTTCAATAGAAATAGGAGGAAAGGAGGTAAGTTTGTTGTCAAAAAGGAGTATTAGGATTTTACAAAGCAGTTAAATTTTTGCTTATCCAATGGATTTTTATGTGAAATAATCATGTATAACCTTACATTGAGATTGATCAGTAGAAAAATATTTAATCGACTTTCTTGTAAAATGTATGCAGAAATAGAGACTTTGTGCCAAGTGAGATGAAATTTTATTTATGACTTCTTTAAAACCCATTTTGATCTTCTCATCATCTGCAGTTGTAAAAGTTGACAAAAGCAATTTGAAAATTTTTCTTAACAATGATTGGCACAGCATCAGGCACAATTTTGCAAAATACTCAAGGAAAATAAAAGGGGCACAACTCTAGGACCATTACAATTTAGGGCTTTAGGTAAAGATAAATATTTATATAATTTAAATACCAGTATTGTTTTTCTTGGATTTATTAGAAAATATTTTCAGTTATTGTAAATTAAGGGTTTATTGTTGTAACAGTTGACAGAAGAGAGTGAAGTTGATACAGAGGTAAAGAGAACATTTATTATCTCACTTGGACATGTATGTTGTCCGATAAAGGAACAAATATCTCAGGAGATTGAACAATATAGATAGACTGCATATTTCTGTCTTGTGTCATATTGTGGTGTGAAACAGGCTTGCCAAAGAAATCATTGTAGGAAAAGGGGATAAAAATAGAAAAAGAGGGGAAAAAGAAAAGACATGTACTATATTGGAATTTTGAATGATCTATATGATGTTAGCTTGTTTGTGTGGAATCTTTGTTGTGTATACTTGCACTTGGTAGATAGTTTTGGGATGATGTATTTTCTGAGTTAAACTCCTTGTCCTCTGTGTTGGAGGTCAGCATTGCAATTTTTTCTCTCTCTTAGATGAATCAAATTTAAACTCATTTGACAGAAGTAGGGAAAAAAATCTTTCAATATAAAAGTAATGAATTTACAAGAGGCTTTATCAATAATAAACATATCTTCTTCAGAAAAACAAAGGTTCTAAACCTTATTTGCCAGAAATGAAAATGACTGAAATGTCACTATACTGGTTTGATAATGATTGAATCTGAGCATGTAGACCTTCAATATGGTGGCCAACAGAAAATACACCCTGAAAATTTACATATATAAAAAACTTTTTTTTGTAGTGCAAGATGCTTATGCTGGCATGAATGCTATTTTGAATTTTTCTCGTCAGTACAGTTAGAACTTCAAGGATGCATAGCGGCTTTATTAGCCCAATCTATAATGTCTTAGTTTGCATTTTGGAAAGCTCAAGATTCTAAAGTTTATTTCAGAATTGGGCACTTTTAAAAAGATAAGAAATAAGTCTATTTTTCTATATGGACATTCTCTTTTTAACCTAAGAGAAATTTTAAAAAATGCCAAATTACACTTTACATTAAATTTTCAGTGCCTGGCCATTCAATCAGAAATAGGTTTTCCATGAATTGATGTATAAAACAGTTGTTTTTAATTTAGGATCAAACAAGACAAAACTAGTGTTTGATCGATCCATTTAAAAAGGGGAAACAAATCACTGTGGCATGGCTTACACTGTCTTTTATCATTGTATTTCTGTTGTCAGATTTCACATCTGTCTAATAATCTGGAAAGTCAAAACTGCTGCTAGTTATAAAGATTTTAAGTTTAGAGTATAAGAATTTTTCAGTGTTTCTCTATTTACCATAAAGAAAATTGTTATTCACAATTCAGTAAATGTAATTTAAACCTTTGAGGGGATCCATGATGTATTCTTGGATTTATATGCTGGTAATTCATACATAATCATTTTATAAAACAAAAGATTTAACTTTGTGAAATTGATGACATTTAACAATATCCATTGATTAACAAGTGTAAGCAAATGAGGGAATATAATTGTGTGTTTTATTGTTTTCAATATCCAGGCCCAACCTGCAGTACAGGTAATTTTGCTGTCTGATGCGGCCGTGAGATCTCATTATTATGTCACATCACCTCAGATCCAGAAAAATATTTTGTTTTATCGTTTTGTTTTAAGATCATTTGCTGGAAGCTACTTTTATCTCTGAGTCACTAAGCTGATCACCAAGCTGCTTTACATTTTACATTTGCATGAAATTTTCTACATATGTTAACTATCAATATCAATAAGATTTGTTATAAAGCTTCAGGCTGATTGATTTAAGTTTTCTCAAAAAATGGAGTGCCATGTCCTTATTCAAAGAGAGATGATTAATAATAGAGGAAATAGGTCATTTGGATATATATGTGTTCATTTATCAGTCAAAGAATCACAAATCATAAAAGCTTACACATGTACATGGAAGCTTCTACATAGAAAATTCACTCTTTTCCCCAAGGCCCCATGGGCAAGGAATAATGAAGGAGATAGACATATAAGTTTTTTGTACCATAATGGGGGTTCAAATTTACAAAAGAAAATATGAAGGAGAAAAGAGAAAATCCTGTTCTAAAAAATTACAAGGTTTTGTACTGTTGATCATTCTTTTATCAGATGTGCTCTCTAGAGCAAGACAGGAGCCAAAAAAATATAACTGTAGTACAATAGTATTAACTTATCAAATTGTTAAACAGTATGGAAAGGTCCTAACGGAATTTATTTTAACATCATGATGCTTGGAATAAAATGTCTGTTTTCAAA